>BPLR01001992.1:0-24513 GCA_021605095.1 Caerostris extrusa
AACAGTAATAGCAACATCTTAATCTAATTAAATCTGTTAAAAAAATGTTTTATATGAACTTCCCAGGACATTCTGTATTAATAGACTGATATAAAAAATTATTATGTCTTTGCAATTCGATCTGTAAGTTTACAGATAGAAAAATTACTTTTTTTTGTTTGGTCCATTACAATATTCCATCACCTCTTCATCGGGCCCAGCAACCCATGGTGGGCCAAGGTCGTCTGCTTACTGGCAGATTTCAAGACAGGAGAGGTTTTATTTTTACAAAGTAGGGTTGTCAACCCTACGCCCAACAGTCATTAGACCGGGACCTATGGTTTAAAGTGGATTCCGGAACCACGACAAACATCCATGGCATTGCCGGTACACAAACCCGGAAGCCTATGGCACCGGACGCAAGATCGCGAAGTCAGCTCGCTATCAAGCCCCATCTGGCGATCGGCCTGATGGCCATTTGGTTTTGACCTTGGCACCACATCAGATTGGTTGATCAGTTGGCAAGGATGTTTGTGAGTGGCCTGAATTCACGTTAAACCGTAGGAACCCGGTCTAATTAGCCAAAAGTGTGCACAAAATGACAATAGAACGACAAACCAAACAAAACAAAAACCTGCTTTCGCTTTTCTTCAAAGAAAACATATTTAATTTTAAAATAATAATAATAAATTCGTTATCTTTCATGAACATTTTGGAACAGAAAGGATCTATAACGGAACGCTAATCATTCGGCCATCAGACCCCCCACCCCCCTCATCAATTCACTAGGTCAAAATTAAATTACGTTGAGAGTATTCGCAATCTTCAGCAGATCTCTTGAAAAGTGAGCTAAAGATCTAATCAAATGGACTGACCTCAAGTCGAGTTTCAACAAGAAATTACGATTGATGGGACGAAAGGGAAGATCATAGTTATTTCAAATCAATGCCTTCGTCAAGATGATGCATATTAAGCATTCCGGGGTTAACAGAACCATCATCAGGGATAATTCCAAAAGAGAGGGCCATGAAATAATACATCGACAGATGACCGCTTCGCATTTATTAGTCTACGCAGTGGGTATACAAAATTCTACGAGTGGAGAGCTTTTTCGAAAATAAGTACATATATATACACATATGTACACACGAAAAAGTCTAGACGAAATTCGGTTCCATTTCCCACTCACTTTGTTAAATTCATTTAAATGCCCCTAGCGCAAGTACTGCAGTAATTGTAAACATTCGCAGCCCGAAACCGTCAGTGCAATATTAATAACTAGTTCGAGGAGAGCATTAAAGCAGTAGAGAAAACCGTCGTCGAATTGGGTCCGATTGTAGTAGCGTGCAATTTCGAATGCGGAGGTTTTAGACCAAGAAAGGTTTGATTTGTAAATGAACCGGCATGTGAACCGTTCGAATTTCGAATTAAATCGGTTCATTTGAGCAATACGGTAAGAAGTTATAAATGGCGATCAAACAATGAAAATGCCATTATTGCACCTGACTAAAACGTTCAATTGTCTGGTTGCTGAAAACTCAAAGCTTGTATTATTTGCAGAATGATTCCCATTTAATAGAATAAATATAATAATTAGAATATTTAATAGGTTTAATATATAGATTAACAAATATTTTAAACAGTGTCCGCTAAAACATAAATTTATTTTTATAGATCGTAGCTATGTATAAACACTGGGGATACTATTTATACAATATTAGTTTTTTATTTTGCATGAAGAATTTATCAAATGAAGAATGAATGCGGAGGTTTTAGATCAAGAAAGGTTTGATTTGTAAATGAACCGACACGTGAACCGTTCTGTGGAAGTCGAATTTCGAATTAAATCGGTTCATTTGAGCAATATGTTAAGAAGTTACAAATGGCGATCAAACATTGAAAACGCTATTGTTGCACAAGACTCGAACGTCCATGTCTAGCTTGCATTATTTGTAGAATGATTTCTCATTTAACAGAATAATATAATAATTAGAATAGTTAATTGGTTCAAAATATAGATAAACAAATCTTTTAACAGTGTCGGCTAAAACAAGTAGAGTAGATTTATTTTCATGTCTAGCTTGCATCATTTATAGAATGATTTTCATTTAACAGAATAATATAATAATTAGAATAGTTAATTGGTTTAAAATATAGACTAACAAATCTTTTAACAGTGTCGGCTAAACAAGTAGATGATTTATTTTTATAGATCGCAGGTACTTTATATAAACGAATGAATGCGAGGTTTCCGACGAAAAAGATTGTAAAAGAAAGAAAGGTTTGGTTTGTGAACCAACACGTGAACCAACACGTTAACCGTTATGTGGAAGTCGAATTTCGAATTAAATCGGTTCATTTCAGCAATATGGTAAGAAGTTATAAATGGCGATCAAACAATGAAAACGCCATTATAGCACCTGACTAAAACGTCCATGTCTAGTCGCTGAAAACTCGAAGCTTGCATTATTTGTAAAATGCTTCCTTATTTAATAAAAATAATACAATAATTAGAATATCGAATAGGTTTAACATATAGATTAACAAAAGCAGTGTTCGCTGAAGTAAGTCGATCGCTATAGATTTATTTTTATAGATCAGAGCTGTACTTTATATAAACATACCATATTCACAATATTACATAAGTTTTTATTTTGCATGAAGAATTTGCTTCAAATGAAGAATGAATGCTAAGTTTTCGACCAAGAAAGGTTTGATTTGTAAAATGAACCAACATGTGAACCGTTCTGTGCAAATGGAATTTCGAATTAAATCGGTTCATTTGAGCAACACAGAACTTATAAATAGCGATCAAACAATGAAAATGCTATTGCTTGCACCTAAGACTCAAACGTCCCTGTCTAGTCGCTGAAAACTCGAAACTTGCATTATTTGTGGAATGCTTCTTCATTTAACAGAATAATATAATAATTAGAATATCTAATAGGTTTCATATATAGATTAACAAATCTTTTAAGCAATGTCGGCTAAAACAGATTTATTTTTATAGATCGAGCTATATTTAATAAAAACACTTGTCTAATATTGTAAATATGATATATCAAGTTTTTTTATTTTGCATGAAGAATTTACTTGAAGTGAAGGAACAATCGGCACATTTATAAACAGGTACTTCATATAAAAAAAAAAAAAAAAAAAATTAAAGTTTATTTTACACAGACTATTACTAAAGCTAACGTTGCATTTATTAGTAACACATCTTTTGAAATCTAAAACTGAAGGGATGACGGAAGGGATAATTTCATGCAAAATGATGACAGATATTTATATTCTCTCTAAGAAAGTCGATATCGAATTTGGTAAAAATTAATTGAACAGCATGGACTTAAATTTCACAATAGAAATACTTAAAAGTTAACAAAGCATTTTTTCCTTGTTAACCGATTCTTGCATTGAAGATTCCTATGTTCTTATTTATATAAAACGCCTAATATGAAAAGTTAGTAAAACGTATAAATTTTACAAACTTTTAATTAATAGGCATTTTGTAAATTTTAAAACATTTTTACGTTTATAATAAAATAATGTCAGTATATTATTTTATATATATAAACTATTACTTCTCATTTGACCTCTGCTAATAGAGCATGAATTTGCAAAACACTGCAAATCTGATAGGCAGATGACAATTTTTTTATCTTCAATTTCATGTAGAAATTCAAAAGAGACTAATTTTCCGTATAGGTGGACGATGATTTGAATTCCATATTCTATATTACATACTACTGTGTCAGAAAAGTAAAACCAGTTATTATTTTTTTCAAAAACTATTTATTTATTCTTCCAAATTTTTTTTTGATCTTTAAAGTCCTCGGACACAATTCCAACATCATCAACATTTTCTCCAATCCTCAATGCATGCTAAAATGTCATCGGCAGGGATGGCCTTCAAAGCGTGCGCCGATTCACGTTGAATCTCTTCAATCGACTCAAAACGGTGTCCCCGAAGTGGTCTTTTGAGTTTAGGGAATAGCCAGAAGTCGCACAGTGTGAATACGATGGTTGTGGAACGATATGGGTTTCATTTTTTGGAGAAAAGGTCACGAAGAATCGATGCAGGTGCATTCAGTGTTTTCGGTACCAACCGAGATTTGACGCGTTTGAGGCCCAAAATGCAATTGACCGATCCTTTTGAAATTCCAACATCACCAGCAAGGTCTCCAATTATAAATCGACGGTTGGCAAGCACTAAATCTTTAATTTTTTTTGTACGTGAGCTTCGTCGGTTGAGGGTCGACCAGAGTGCTCTTCGTCTTCAACGCGTTTTTTGCCTTCTTTGAACTGTTTATACCACTTCTAAACATTTCTTTCCGACATAGGAATGCTCACCGAATGCCTTTTGCAACATTCTATATGTTTCCGCAAACAAAATTGAATGCAAGTTCTTTGCTCAATTAATTCAGACATTTCAAAAATCGCCGGTATCAGTTTTAGCGTCTCACAAAGCCAAGCGTAACTCAAACACTAATGATAATTTTGACGTCAAATTTCACACAAATGTTAAGGACAGTGCCAGCAACCTAAAAAGAAAAGAAAATTGAAATTTCATAAGCCCCGGAAATTTTAAATTGAAAATATGGTATTACTTTTTGGACACAGTAGTGTGACAATTTTTTACCTTCACTTTCATGTAGAAATTCAAAAGAGACAAATTTTTCGTATAGGTAAACGATGGATTTAAATTTCATATTCTATATTACATACGTGATATTTAAATTTCGTATTTTTCGTATAGATAGAAGATAGATGGATTAATAGGTGGAATTTAAATTTCAAGAGAACACAATGGAAATACTTAAAAGTTAACAAAGCATATTTCCTTGTTAACTAATTCCTTTGTTCTTATTTATATAAACGTCTATTATGAAAAGTTAGTAAAACGTAACGTATAAACTTTACAAACGTAAAACGTATAAACTTAACAAACTTTTAATTACTAGGTATTTTGTATATATAAAATATTACTTATCCTTTGCTAACAGAGCATGAATTAATAACGGCAAATCACAAATTTTTCCCTTCTATTTCATGTAGAAATTCTACTAAATTCTCTAAACTACTTTTTCATTTAGATAGACGATTTCAAAAACATTTAAGTTGATGAAAACTGAATTGAATCATCAGAAATCTATTATCTATTAGTCGAAAAATAATTCATTCGAAATAATAAACTGTACTTAAAATTAAAAACTCTGGATTAAATTAATTTTATAATAAGATAAACATGCATTATTTAGTTTTTATTAATGTCTACAGTTAATTTTTTTATTAATTTTATTTATTATACTTTTATTTTTTCAAACTGAATAAATTAACTATTCATGATACTAAACTATCGACGCCTTGTAAAGGAAGTTTATAGAAATGTGTTTTTGTGTGTGAGTAAGATAACCGCATTCACTGGCCACTGTCCTTTTAATGCTCAAATTTTATATTTTTAACTCATTTATTATATAAAAGAAGCTAGAGAATGCATATTCAAAATTTTTAAAAATCCAGAGGAAAATTGTTTAAAAACTGATTTGAAATACTATTTGCAAGTTTTGATTTAAATTCGATCTATGTATTTACGATTTTGTCATTTAATAAATTATCTAAGCCAACGTTTTCAAATTCTTCAAACTAAATTTATAAGCCAAAATATTTGATAAGTCATTTCCGTAACAAACCGAATACTTTTTATTCTCCCGAGGTTTCAATGCAAATAACATTAAATAAGCCATTTTGAAACTTATTGCAGGATAAATTTATAATCATATATATATATATATATATATATATATATATATATATAAACAACGAGAATTGGAAAAAAAAATGCTTTTTTTCTATTCTATTTCAGTCATAAAAATTCCTAACAAAAAAAATATTATCGATTCCAACGCTAAAAAACAATACAAGAAGGAAACAATTACTAAAAATTATAAGCAGTTTGGTAGATATATTTTCTCCGTTCCATTACAGGATATAGTTATTATTCGTATTTTGTAAAATTTATAAGACTTTTAAAATCTAAAATTGCAAAACACATTGCATTATTTCAAATGAGACAATAAAATAATACCACATAAAACAACTAGGCCGATTAAGATCAAGCATTTTTTTTTTTTTTTTCTGTGTTACATATATTTATATTTGTGACAATGTATTATTTGTTCGTAAATGCCAGAATGAGGCCTGACGGCCGAAAGACTAGCGCTCGGTCCCCCAGGGTTCGAGTGCCGGCGGTGTCATGGATGTCTGCAGTGGTTCTGAATCCACTTTAAGCCGTCGGTCCCTGTCTAATATGACTGTAGGGCGTCAGACTGACATTTCCAACCATTTAAAAAAAAAAAAAAAAAAACCCATCTCCAGTCTTAAAATTTGCCAGTAGACAGACGGCCTTGGCCTATCATGGCATTGTTGAACCAATGAAAAAGATTGGTTTGGTCTGCCGTCGTACCATCATTTTTTTTTGCATTCTTTAGGGTAATTATACCAGGACCTAATGTTTAATGTGGATTCTGAACCACTAACAAACATCCACGCCACTGCCACGAATCTGAAGCCTGTGGTACCAGAGGCCAGAAACGCTAGTCAATTGCCCCAATGAATGTTAGAATAGTTCTTAATTTTGAAGCTAAATCATAGATAATAGAAATGATGTTGCAAAAAAAGAAATAATAAACAACAGGACAAACCTCCAATTCTATTTTAAATTAAATTCGACAATTTATCTATTTAACAAAAATCATATGTAATTAAAACAGACAAAAAAAAATTGATATGACTTATTTTTTAAAATTATTTTGCAGATGCAGACTAAAAGCACCTACAACAGTTTTTTGAAAATTGGACATGACAATAAAGCGTTCAAGTCTATTTCAACCATCTATGATGCCAAGCAAGCTGCATTCCAAGTACACCAACAAAAGAAAATGCCATCGGTTCCCCCTACTCCTGTCGATACTTCGGCAACTGTGACAACACGAGAGAAAAGGTAACCCTTTCTTCTCTCCCCGCACCCAAAAATACTGTTTGAAAAAAAAAAAAAAAAAAAAAGCGAATTCCACATATTGTAGAAAATCGTGGAATCAGTATCAAGAAAGAGATACTCGAAATGCTTTCACTATCAGTCGCAAGTCTTTGTGAAAAGTTCAAGGAACGGTCAGGCAATGAAAGAGGAGTTCCGTGAGATACATTTTTTACTCGATAGCATCTGAAGTTAACATGTAATGGAATTATTTCCAAGGTTTATCAACATTGTAGTTCAAATATACTGGCTCAGATGAGTAATAAAAATTGAAATAGAGTACAATTTCCAGCCAAAAAATGTTGTTAGTCTATTCAGTTGAGGTATGAGTTCAATTGTTCAGTTGAGTATTAAAAATTGGAATAGCATACAGCTTTTTACGACTCAAAAATATTGCTAGTCATTAATCATAATAAAATATTTACTTTGTCTTTGGAATTGAATCTTTTAAAAAGCTACAGACTCCGGAGATTCGATAAAATTTCATGGGAATAAAGATTAACAAAATTTCGCAATATTCATTTAAAATTTTGAATTACGGTACAAGATGTAAATAAATTTATCGATTGCGGGAGTTTCTAAATCATCAAATTTGTTATCGTGAAATTTCTGATAAAGCAAAATCTAGAATTTGAGTAGGACACGTATGCGTCTTATAACCTACCACAGACACCAAATATACGTATTCTCCGCAAAGAAAGTAATAACATTTTTGAATTTATTATGGACTACGGAAAAACCTTTAATGGAAATATTCAACACAAATGATATATTTATCTTACTTTTCAACTTCGTGTACTACAACGATTTCGCGACAAATAGAAAATCTTACGCAATTTTTTTAATAATCTAGATTCAGTCTTATTCAGTTATGTGCATAAATAAATATAGTGTTCTATTAGAATATTTTACCTATGTTATCAAAAAGAACTGTTTGTCTATGAGTATTTTTACTTAAGAATCGAGTTTGACAAGAAAAGTATGTAGCATGTAGCGAGGGCAGTTACCTCCGAAATCCATCAGGACTGTTTGTATAACATGCAATGCGAAATAACTAACATACAAAAATAACATTAATAATTTATTTAAAATATAAAAAACTCAAATGTACTTGTTTACTTCTTTGTTATAACATTATTTAGATGAAAAAAAATGATCAGAGTTTTTTTTTTTTTTTTTTTTTTTTAACTTTTTGAAAAGTGCGAAAAGCGTATCCACGTTAAAGAATGGTTAGCTCCATAACAACCAAAAATATCCATGAAAATATGGTAAAAAAATTTTAAACGAAAAACAAAATTTCAAACACCCAGGAAAAATAAAAACTAATACAAAAGTTCTTTAGTTACCTCTTGAATTCGGATTAAGATAGTATTGGCGTAACATGGTAGGCATCCCATTAATCATTCCTGAGGTTCTGCTAGGGGAGATTTCGGCTGTACCATGAATAGGTGAGAGACCATAAAAAATCAGTGACAAACTCAACAAAGGACGCAGACCCAGGTCATTTATTTGAATGTCAAACTTGTCCCGAAGTCAGCCTTAACAAAGGGAATCAAGATTATTGGAAAACCAGAAAAGAATAATGACAAACTAGTCTTAAGCAGCCAAATTTAGTGATGGCAAGAAAAATTAAATCAGATCTTGAGCTTTTGCTCTTCTACTTCGATCTAGATCAAATAAATATAACAATAATCCTAATAAAATAAGCCAAAAATAAAGATAAAAGTATATAAATGCGATTTTTAATATGCATCTGAATTTAGTAAATACATAAGAAATAAATCTTTATTTTTATTTTTTGATATTTCCATTTTTAACAGAATATAAACTCATTTCTTTTATAAACATGAAAAGATTATGTGAAAGAATATATATATATATATTTTTAAAAAAATCAATATCACGTTAGAAAAGTTTTAAGATATTAAAACTTTTGAAATATTTCATCAATATTCAATATGTAAAAGAATCAGCCTAGTATTTCAATAAGAAAACAGTTAATAAACGTATAGATTAGTTAGATTGTTAATAACGTTTAACTAAAAAAAAAAAAAAGGAAAAAGAAATAGAGTTTACTAAGTTATATTATTTAATTCTCTTTCCAACTGTTTATACTTTTACAAAGCACTAAATTTGTACTAGTATTATATTTTTATAGTTAGATCTTCTATCATCAATATCATGCTTATTGCACCATCTATAATAGTTTAAAAATTATATTCTTTCACAAATTCTACAATTTTTATTCGGTAAGGATGAATTCTTCATCAAAAGTAAAATAATCCTTTCTAAAAAAACTTCCCACAGATTATTATATTAAAAATAAATATATCTTTTACACAACATTTACGTTTAACTATACAATTTTAAATAAAGAAAATATAAAACACAATTTACAATAAAAATTTTATTCTTTAAAAGTCACAATACAGAATAACAACGAAAACATGTAACCGAACTCAATCCAAAATATTAATTTTATTGTCTAAATATTTAATTTTTCATACAATTAGTTGGAAATATAATATAAAGCGCCACAAAGAACTTACATGCAAAAAGATAACTATGATAGATGCCCTACATTTAGAAATAAATTTGACAGGTGCTATCATTCTTCTAAATGACTGGTATTATTATACTCTAAAAAAATATTAGTTAAAGACATCCATTAATTTCATAAAAAGCTATAGGATTTTGATTCATCGAGTTAGTTTAAAAGAAATGTATCATCGAGAAAACACTAATTTATGTATCAAATCGAATTTAATTGTGAGTTATTAAAAATATGCCACAATTATCATGTGAACCGCATACAAGTACTTAGCTGAGAATATAATGAACCAAAAACTGTTCTGTATAAGAAAAATTTCATTAAATTGAGAAAAATGCATCAAAATAATTTTTATAAACATGCATCGAATCGAATATATTTGTGACAGTTATTAAAAGATGTGCCACAATTATTATGTGGATCACACATATCGAGTACTTAGCTGAGGATATAAAAATGTTCTGCATAAGAAGCCAACATTTGAAGCGGACAGAAAATATTAAAGAAAAATTTCAATAAATTGAGAAAATTGTATTAAAAATAATTTTCATGAACATGTATCAAATAGAATATATTTGTGGCAGTTATTAAAAAATGTGCCACAATTATCATGTGGATCACAAACACATTGAGTATTTTGGTGAGAATATAACGAACCAAAAACCGTTCTGTTTATAGTAAGAAGCCAAAATTAGAAGTGGACCAAAATTATTAAAGAAAAATTTCAATAAACTGTTTTAAAAATAATTTTTATCAATACACCAATAATCTGAAGCAATGGTTCTGAAGTAAGACGCATGTGGTAATATGCGAGTGAACGTGGATAGAACTTCAGCTGTGTTGCCATTTTCTGTTGTGATTTCCTGTTAATGCTTTAAAAAATGAGAAAAAGCAATAACGATTAATAGAACGTATATATTATCATCCCGCATGGACCCAGGGCTATCTGGAGAGAAGAATTTTCTACCTTTCTTCCACAAAACCTACAAATATGGAAGTATTTGCAAAAGTATCTCTTCTCCAACTGTACAAGACAAATCTACTAAAGTGTATGGCAACATGGTGACCCTGATTCCATATATATATATTTATAAACCTGGAATTATATTTAGATTGAAATAAAAGCATTTGGAACATCAAGCATTCTGTAAGAAAATGTTGTAGAAAAAACTTGCGAGAAAGTGCATTAACGTGAGGTAGAAAATAAAGATTTATTTAGAATAAAATTGTCAACCGTATGTGAAATCGCTGGGGTGCAATGTAGACCTACCATGGGCAACGTTCTAAACGACTAGTTTTCGGCATATGCTCTCGCAGCCATCCTAACAGTCGTCCGGTTAGCCTGCGTGTATTGCTTATCTCAATAAAAAAGAACTGATCTAATAAACATCGAGATAGCATTGGGATTTTTGACGAACCAAACTGCGTTCTTTGTGATTGAGCAGAACTAATGAACCGAGCTCATCTCCATGGTTGCTTTTCACTTCATGGCGAATCCGGAGACGGCGAGATACAGGCAAGCTAGAGAACTTTTAAGGCAATGACTTCGGTCAACTTTGTTGAACTCTTGTGTGTGCAGTTTCTTTTTTAATTTTTGTATTTTTTCCCATTTTTGTATTGCTTGCCATTGGAAATAATAATAATAAAAAAAAAAAATAATAAAATAAAAAAAATGTGAAATCGCTTTTATATTATTATACTTCATATGTAAGTAATACTCTGCAAATCAACCACGGTTAATGAAAGATTGCAGTCGTCAATTTTTTGTTTAAAATAAGTGTATTTACATGATATAAGCTACACATTAAAAATCAGTTATATAGCTGTTTTCGATATTTATGAAAAATAAAATTATTTATTTTAATTCTCACGATTAAATTTTTAATTTTTATATTAAATTCTTACATTTTAAATATATATAAGCATGTTTTTGTTTTTTAAAGAAGTCATCAATTTACAAGAATTACATATATTTTTAAAGATATATAGCTCTAATACGATATCACAATTAAATTTAACACTCTAATAGATAGAAGAAACTACATTTGAAAACCACATAAATGTTCTTATTTATTACATGGATATTGATGATAAATATTTTCAAAAACTTAAAATTGTTACTTACAAATTTATGCTAAATGGAGTGATTAATATATACAGCTTGAAGAGGAACTTTTCAAGAATTGTTTTTGACATATGAATTTATTTCAGGTCCAAGACATTGATGCATAAGGTACTGCGATAGATTAACTTGCAATAGACGTACTGTTGCAAATATAAGAGGGAAATGCGAGACGTACATTTTGTGAGTGTACGTTAAAAAGATACGTCAGCCATCACTTTCCAAGAATGTATGATAAATTTATGAAGTAAATTATTCTGAAAAATATTGTTATTTTATATAATTGAACAGATATATACATTATGGCGAGATGAAACATATTTAACAGACAGAATATATTTTTGTTATTTCAGGTCCAAGACATTGATGCATAAGGTATTGCGATAAGTTAACTTGTAATAGACGTACTGTTGCAAATATAAGAGAAAAAGAGAGACGTACATTTTGTGAGTGTACATTAAAAAAAGATACCATATATGCAAGGAAAGTGATGGCTGATATAAATTTATGAAGTAAATCATTCTGAAAATATTGTTATTTTATATAATTGAACAGACATATAGTACATTATGACGAGATAAAACATATTTAACAGACATAATATATTTTTGTTATTTCAGGTCCAAGACATTGATGCACAAGATACAGCGATAAGTTAATATGATATAATAGACTATATATAATAATAGTTAATATAATATACTACAATATACGTGTTGTTGCAAATGGAAGAGAAAAAGTGAGACGTGCATTTTGTGTGTGTACGTTAAAAAAAAAAAAAAAAAAAAATACATCAGTCATCACTTTCCTTGCATATATAGTAAATTTATAAAGTAAATAATTCTGAAAATATTGTTATTTTAAATAATTGAACAGACATATACATTATGACGAGATGAAACAAATCTAACAGATAGAAATATATTTTTGTTTCACTATCTCGAATAATTATATCAATACAAGATTAAAATGAATCAATTTTTCTTATCTATTAATAAAAAGATGTTTTTCAATTAAAGGTTTGAAACAATAGTACAAAACATCCTGGTTTAAAATTACGAAAAAACAAGATATCTTGAAAAGCAAAAAAAAATGTGCATTCATTTTTACACATTCCCTTCGCACACTAACTGCTCCAGTCTTCTCGCATATACATATATGTTTTTCCCTCTATCTTTCCCGCATACTGCAATTTCTTGTTTGCGAAATGTGCAGAACGCTTTTCCACTGGGTACTTCAGATAAAAGTAAAAGAGGAAGTAACACAGCTTTTCCAGTTCGCGATATAAATCACCATAAAAAGTGTGGGTTGAACATATATAGCATGAGAGGAAAGAGGCACAAGGCAATGGCTGGAGTTACCGAGAGCATTCTAATTAGGTTATCTATCAAGTTATTCTTTATTATTATGCAAGAAATAAAATGCATTAGAAATTAAAACTACTTATATTTTTCTCTTGTCAATTAACAAAAACATTTTTATGCATTTCAGATGTACGATAATTTTAGACATTCATCAGCTGCAATTATAAACTTGACTCAAATCCCGGAAGGCATAAACAGTAGGGGAAAAAGAGACAGAGAGAAGTATACCTGCTGTTGAAAGAAAAAAACTTTTTTTTTTTTTTTTTTAAATCCGCCCATAAATAAAGAGATCTTTATTATAAAGCAGTTTGCAATAATTAACATTATTTTGAATACAATTTATTAGAATGAAATAAATATATTATCTTTTTCTATAAATATCAATGAAATTAAAACCCATAGAAAATAATACAAAAAAGATATAAAAATACTTTTGAATTTTCCGGCAACATTTAAATTTTTAAAGAATCATTAAATTACATCTCATAATCTTGTACATAAATTACTCATTTTATTATTGCAATTATATTTCGAACCTAACCTTTAATGTGCTAATGCAATTCAATTTTTAGAATTATTTTACACAGATATTATTATTATCAATTCTTGATCTTCTAAAGGGATGACTGCTGTTTTGCAGAGGTTCTCTTCTCATGTAGGAATAGCTGGAAATGAATGGGCTGATAAATTAGCTATAAATGGAACTGAAATTTCCCAATCAAATAATGGTGAAGTGCTATTTTCATCAATTAAAAGAATTATTAAAGATGCATGGGGAAAAATTATGACATCAAATTATTAGAATAAACTAAGAAAAAGAGTGGAGGGACTCGATTTATAAAAATTCCATACTCCCCTAGATCTAACGCAGTAACGGTCTTCCTCCCGGAGACTGGACATGATTTGTCTTGCTAACACAGCAGTGGTATATACAACAGTCCTTGTGCATTTTGCGCAACCAGAACTCTGAGATGAACAAAGATCATTTGCTAAGTTGTTTTTCATTAAATGAAGAAAACCTATACAGCAGATATTGGCGAGAGTTGATGCAGTTGGCATACAACGACTAATTTTCTTTTATATTTATGTAGTCACAGTTTTGAAGTAATTATTGTTATTGTTATGAATTACCATTTTGTATTCCATCGTTATGCTCCAATCTCAGGCAACAACGATGCATGGGAGCCAAGGATGGAAAATCAAATGCTTTTGCAATAAATAAATAAAAATTATTTTTTAATCAAATATATTAATTTTATATTAATCGAAAATCGTTAAAAATCAAACAGTAAATTTAATAAAAAGAGGTCATTATGTTTATTATATTACATTCTCTTTTCTATAATTATAATGTAAAAGCAATTTTGTTCATTGCACAAAAAACTAAAAGACGGTCAAGAAATCATAAAAATTCTTTATTCCTATTTCCTTATTATACATAATGGAATAACTATTCAAATTCTTTGGTGTAACATTCGTTCAATATTCTTCCTTATTAAAAAGGTAATAGTGCATACAATACATTTTTCTACAATTACATGATGTAGTTAAAATTTCAAGATTACTTAAAATGTAGAATCACTGTTTTATTGATAATAACATATTATAATTTCGACGATGAATTAAAAATTTTTAGAATGTAAATATTCTAGATCGAAAGGATGAAAACAAATATAAAAAACATTTAAGAAAGTTCTGCATTAGGAGCAGAGTACATCTTTCAAACAAGAAAACTGTTTCCGCACTTTCGAATGCACTTTTCTTCCAACCTCCCCCATTGCGACTTGCGAAAGGCACATAACATTTCCAGATAAAAAGCGGTGATGCACGAATTGGTGAAGACCGTGAAACTGGTATATATTGGACCACAGATAGTACAAAAAGGAAACCGAAGGTGATCTATTTTATAATTACAAAAAAACTAACGAAGTTATTAGATTATGGAAAAGGAAATTTTCATAACGCTAAAAGCAGCTACTTAAAACAGCTGATGAACAAATAATATTTTAGAAATACTCAAAAAGTTTCAGAAGACCAAACCTATCATTCGCGAACGAAAATAACACGGTATTGTATCGGAAACCTAGCGCTATAAAAAAAAAAAAATGTCAAAAGTCTACAGAAATTAAAGTAAACCATATGATACTTGTACCAACCGAATAACATAATTCGTCAATATACTTATATAACATGCTCTTCTGATATCGCGTAAATTCACTTTTTTTTTTATAGGACTAACAATGAAGCACATGAAAATTTATGTATAGCGATTGTTATTATAGGTTTGTTGACCGTGTTTCTAAAAAGTCCCTTTAACATTCCCTTTGTTAGTACTATATATTTCATAAACGTTTTAGAGCTTAGTCAGAATAATAACTAAACACAAAAATAAGTCAATAACTTTGATTGAGAGAGGTTTTTTTCCCCCTTCTTAATATCCATTGCTGAACAAGTTTGTTTACAAATAAATGATAAACCAAATAAGCAAACACGTTTTAATGCATAATTATCTCGCAATAACAGCAGCTACTTTAAAATGAAACATCTGTTTTTGGCAATTCCATAAAGCATGTAATGAAGATTCACTTTCAGTAAATGACTTTAATAAAAAAAAAAAAAAAGTTGGAAACTCTTGTGTTAGGGAAAAATAAACACATAAATAGAATCATAGCATATTGGTTAATATATTATTGGAATCATAGCATACTGGATAATACGTAATTGGAATCATAGCGTCCAGGCAGTTACACATGGGGACATTTCTATTTTCTAGTTAGCAATAAATTAGAAAACATAATAAAATATTTTCTCAATTATATAATTGCAACTCTATTATTTTACCTCATATTGGTGGTGTTTTTGCTCTCACCGTACAGTGTCACAATTGAATTGAGGCTTATTTTTTTAAATTAATTTTGTACAAGTTAATCATTGTTCTCCTAAAAATTAAGAAGTATAAATTTTAAGACGAATACAAAATTATTAACTATAAATAAAATACTGAATTACATTTAAAATTAGATAAAAATGTCATTTTCCTCCCCTACTTCCAAAATAAGATAGTTTATTCATTTCCTTGCTAAGCAACACAATTAAAGGACAAAAAACAAGGAATCATAGCTCTTCACTTCCGATTTCTTAGTACACATACATAGGGGAATAAAGTAATCTGCTTAAACTTTTATACCTAAAAGTATTAATTACTACTAAATTAATAAAGTAATATTAACGTAAACGATAAATTATATAATTTTTGTTTCTTCGTCTTTTTCAGAAACTCAACAGCCCCTGGCTGCCTCAACCCCGCGCTCTTTTCAATGTCTTCATCTACAGCAACTCCTCTCCAAAATCTTTTTCAATGTCATCTAACCATCTCGTCGGCGGTCTCCTCTAGCTCAGGATCCCTTAGGTTTTTTGGATCTCAAGATTTTAGTGGGATTATCTTCTCAGCTTCTCCAGACATGGCCCAGCCATCTTAATCTATTACTACAGATGACATATGATTGTCTATAGAGGGTACAGAGCCAGTACAGTTCAAAATTGAATCTCGCTAACGTCCACCTTCTTAGGCCAAAGATTGCTCTGAAGATTTTCCTCTCAAACATGTCTAGTGAGCTTTGTATGATTATTGTTTAGGATATAAATTTCCTGATCAACCAAAATTCGAAAACGATAGTGTACTATCATATTATATCATTTGTGGTTGTCTATAGAGCCTGCACAATTAAGTTGAATCTCATTCGCCAACGTCTTCCTTCTTACAATGGGCCAAAGATTACTCTGAGGATTTTCCTCTTAAATATATCCAAAGCGCGTTGTATATCTTTATATGATTATTGTTTACGATATAAATTTCCTGATCAACCAAAATTTGACAAGTGTAGTATCAATATAAGATAAAAAAAAATATATAGTAATACGTTTAAAATTCGTGGAAAATAAGAGAGGGAGACTACTAAAAAAAAGATATTCAAAAATAAACCACTATCTCAAAATTTATTTTAAAAACTCACAAGAAAGAGAGAGAAACTCAAAATATTTACAAGATAACTGACATATTTTGAATTATCTTCAAAATATTGATAGCAAATGTGATTTTTATCAGTTATATGTAGATTTTACTACAGACTTAAACATACAGTAGACCAATGCAAATTCTCTCTAGTGTCAACTTTAGAAGTAGGTTATTAACAATTTAAGAACAATACATGCGGAGAAATTTCAAGACGAACAAAACATGACAAAATAGAAAATTTACATTCCATCCCTCAAATAGCAATTCTGAAAAAGTTAGAAAAAAACTCTGATGAAACTAACACATCTGAATTAAAAAAACGGACAAGGTTAACTTATTCAAGATATTTTTTTTTTTTTTTGTGAGCGTGTGTATGGACAAAAATAATTTTATTTTTGCTTTCATTACTTTTAATTTATTCCACGTCAGCAAACTTTTTGCGATCCAGAAAAATATACTAATGCAAGAAAAAACAAAAACGCCTATATATGAAGCCATTGAGTGATGTTTGTGAATTAAGCAATGTAAAGATTTTATACATTCAAGGCATGTTTTTCGTATTTTTCGCCAACGTGGCGAGTTCGTCTTATGCAATGTCATAACATCTTGGAGCATTTTCGAGTTCATGCTTTTGGATAGTGACCTACGCAATTTAACATTACAATATATTTTATATATATATATGAACCATTGAGCAGATTGCAATAGACAATAAAAAATCTGCTTTGATATCTATTTTTTCTTCTTTTTAATTTATTGCAAAAAAAAAAAAAAAGCATTATTTTGAAAGTAAGTATAATGAATGACAGATTGCATTAAAAACAATAATATCGTTTAAAAAACTTTTAACAGTACAATTATATATATATATATATTGCAATGTTAAATAGTATAGATGTTGTTTTAGGAAAAGTTAATAACATTTTTAATTAAAAAATAATAGTAAACATGTATATGCGTCATTGTTGTTGAAGAAGTTAAAACATTCTAGATTTGAAAGAGAAGATATCACAATTGCGTGGCTTAAAATTATTTCTAACACGTGAATCATTGAGCAGGTTGAAATAGATAACAAAAACAAAATCTGCTTTTTGATATCTATTTTTTTTTCTTTTTAAATTACTGTTAAGAAAAAGAATTTATTTTGATAGAGAGTATAATCAATTACAGATTGTATTAAAAACAATAAAATCGTTTAAAAATTTTTTAGCAGTACAATTATATATATATTGCAATGTTAAATTGCATAGGTGCTGTTTTAAGAAAAATAATAATAATATTTTTAATTAAAAAATAACAGTAAACATGTATATGCGTCATTGTTGTTGAAAGAAGTTAAATATTCTAGATTTAAAAGAAGATATCGTAACTGCGTAGTTTAAAAATTATTTCTAACACGGGAATCATTGAACAGATTGCAATAGACAATAAAAAAAAAATCTTCCGATATCTATTTTTTTCTTCTTTTTAATTTACTGACAAGAATAAGAATTATATTGATAGTGAGTATATGAATGACTGATTGTATTAAAAACAATAATATCGTTTAAAAAAACTTTTAACAATACAATTACATATATATATATTGCAATGTTAAATTGCATAGGTGGTGTTTTAAGAAAATTAATAATATTTTTAATTAAAAAATAACATTAAACATGTATATGCGTCATTGTTGTTGAAAAAGTTAAAATATTCTAGGATTGAAAGTGAAGGTATCACAATTGCGTGGTTTTGAAAATTATTTCTAACATGTGAATCATTAAGCTGATTGTAATAGACAATAAAAAAGTCTCCCTTCGATATCTAGTTTTCTTTTTCTTTTGATTTACTGACAAGAAAAGAATTATTTTGATAGTGAGCATAATGAATGACAGAGATTGTATTAAAAACAATCGTTTAAAAAAATCTTTAACAGTACAATTTTTTATCACTCAAAAACTAAACAATAACATGTAAAAATTAAAATGATTCGTTGAATAGCATAAAGTAAGACCACTAACAGTACTTTGCAATATTAAGATTACATAACAATACACAATAAAAAGCATTAAATTAAAATGCAACGATAGTCTAAATTAATCTTTTGTGTGTGTGTGTGTTATTCTAAGAAACAAAATATGTTAATACTTATTTTTTTTTTGCTCAAATTTCCCAAACGGAAAGTGTTAAATTAAATTGCTCATTATTTAAATTATATTATTAAAAAACACATCAATTCTATGAAACGATATATATTATTTCCTTTCAATTTTTTTTTTACAAATGAAAATTTTCAATTTAATTAGCAAAATTTTTTTATAATACATTTCAAGGTTTGATTACTAAATTAAAAAAAAATAACACAGAGATTCGATTTTACGTAACATATATTACTACAACAAAGCACTTTTGATACAAACAAAAATTAGGAGTCAGCGTGGTATACATGTTTTTCAAAATCTTTGAAAATGAATACGTTTTTTTTCGTGCGTATGCAATTAGCATTAATTAAAAAAAAAAATTTCCAGGTATCTATCTTTAATTCATAACACTTGCTCATATATTAGGTATATTTCTATACTTTACAATATTCATGTTATCTAATTTTAAAAACTCACACGATATTCTTTAATTCCATTAAGAAATATTTCAATTAAAAACAAACTTCTCAAAACCATAACTAATTCTCGATTTGTAGTTAATATGTCTGCGATTTTTACTCGTTCCTTACATTTTTACTATTAATATTATAAACAATTGATTTCCATTTACGAGAACTATGCACTCCTAACAATTTAAAAATCATACAGCAAATAATATTTCTCTCGTTATTTCAAAAATAAATAAATAAAATTAAAATATATATTTATTTATCTGGAGCATAATAGAAAATTCTTTGAAGTTATTACAATGTCTATTCAAATAAATAAATACTTTACAATTTTTGGTATGATTTTATTATGAATTTGATAAACCAAGTAATTTGTTAATTTGCAAAAGTTAATATTTCTAAAATTTTTCCTCGTTCCTTTTATTATTATAAACAATTGATTTCCATTATGAGAACTCTGTATTTCTAATAATTTAAAAATCGTACTGCAAATAACATTTATCTCGCTGCTTATAAAATAAATATTTTTTTTTTTAATTTATCTGATGCATAATCGAAACGGATTATTTGAAGTTATACAATGTCTATTCAAATGAATACTTTTCAATTTTGTGGTACGATTTTATTATGAACTTCCCAAACCAAGCAACTTGTTAATTTGTAAAAGTTAATATTTCTGAGATTTTTCCTCGATCCTTTTATTATTATTATAAAAATGGATTTCAATTTGTGAGAACTCGGCAATTCTAATAATTTAAAAACCGTACCGCAGATAATATTTCTCTCGCTATTAAAAAAAAAAAAAAAAAAAAATTAATTTATCTGGTGCATAATCGAAAATTCTTTGAATTTATCACAGTGCCCATTCAAATAAATAAATACTTTATAATTTTGTGGTATGGTTTTATTATGAACTTCCCAAACCAAGTAGCTTGTTAATTTGTAAAGGTTAATATTTCTGAGATTTTTCCTCGGTCCTTTTATTATTATTATAAACTATCGATTTCTATTGATGAAAATTCTGTATTTCCAACAATTTAAAATCATACAACAAATAATATTTCTTTCACTATTTGAAAAAAAAAAAATTTTTTTTTTCAATTTATCTGGTGAATAATCGAAAATTCTTTGAATTTATCACAATGCCCATTCAAATAAATAAAAATACTTTATAATTTTGTGGTACGATTTTTATTATGAACTTCCCAAACCAAGTCTTGTTAATATGTAACTTATCTATGCCTTTATATAAACTTTTAAAAAATAATTTTTATTAATGTTCCTTTTATTTTGATTTATTGCCTGAATAAATTAAAATCATTATCTATATTCATTTAGCATTATTAACTAAAAACATTTGTATTCAAAAGTGGATAACTGGTTCTTGAAATTGCTTTTCTGAACGAGTCGTTCAGTCAATGTAAAATACGTTTTTATGTTTACTAAAGACGAGCAATGGCTGATTATAATACCAAAAACGAAATTACAGTATAATAATAAGTTAAAAACAACATTAATTTGGTAAAAATTCAACACCGAGTGAACGAGTTCGAATCCGGACAAGCGCAACCTAACAGAAAGCTGCCGTGTTTATGCTGAAGATGACACAATAGATTCGTAGGGTGCAATGTCTCTCCACCTGGGTTTGAGAAGGATGTATCCTGATCGCCAAGTCCTGTGATGTTTGTCCGGAAAATGTGTAGCAGATCTCCGTGGTTTAGTAACATTGATCTACCCATGTAGTAACGATGAACAACAATGGATCTACCATTTGTAGTACACTGAAATATACTTCATATTCGTAGTGTGGCTAACGGCGAAATCAAAATTCGAAGAAAATTTTCAAAACAATACGTAATTATAATTAATAAACAAGTTTATTTTTAATTGTCAATTTCATTTTATAAGAACAAATCAAATTCTGTACTGAAACTACAATAGTTTTGATGACTTTTTTTTTTTGAAAAACAATATATTAAAATAGCTTAGTTTTTTTAAGAATTAAAAAAAAAAAACTTATTGTTTAAAAGTTTTCTTTTGTTTACTCCCAAATTACTTTGAAAATTTCTAATTTAGAACAATTGAAAACAAGCAATTTAAATCAAAAATATATGATTGGCAATATTTTTTTTTTTATGAAAGCCTGTATTTTATTAGAAGAAAAAAACAAAATACACATTTCGAGCATTTGAATGTTATTAGTGCAAATTTATTTAAAAAGCAACTGCAACTACTAATTTACATATAATGGTTTAGGTCACAAAATCAGATTTTTAGTAAAATTGATTCACATAAAAGTGAATGTTTGTGATCATTCCAGCAAAATGAATGTTTGGTATATTTGATAGCAAATGCTTTTAGTAATAATTTGCTTGGAAATAAGGAATGTACACTCAAAATAAAGAAAAATGTATTTTTATTCCATATATATATATATATATAATCTATCAAATGTAATAACATGAATAATCATTCATGAATAAAATGTATGAAAAAAGGTCTTTTTTAAATTATGCATTTTTCCTCTTTCTTACATGATCTTCACACAAGAATTTCATGCGGTTATAATTTTGGAGAAAGCAATACAACTACAAATCCTCTGAATTTCAATTTTAAATTTCAAACGGTATGCATTTTTATTCTAATTTTATTATTTAGATGTAATTAAATACTCATTACACAATTTTTGGTTAAAATTAAATTAAAATATTTTTTTTTTTATTCAATTTAATAATTTATATTTTACAACACAAACATGGGCCTTTCAATATGAATTATTATTTGAAGCGATCAAAAATTACTTTTTATTTCTTTGTTTTTTTACTAGCAGAAAAAATATGTATATTTCATTTAAAATTATCTAAATTTTTTTATTTTATTGGTTTTATACTTATGAATCTAAATAAAATATTTTGAAACAGAAATTAATATCTTGGTTATATATTTATATTGTTAATTTATTTCTTTTTACTCCCAAGTTGGTTTTCGTTCACAGTACTGGTTTTAAAAATATTAGAAAATGACAAAGGTAATTTGGAGAGTATTTAATAAATAAAATTATTTTCAAGAAGTAAATTTGTCCTTGTAAAAATAATTTATTGTGGAATAGGAAATATCTATGATAATATCATATTGAAATATCCCTTAAGTATTTAAAATTTATTTAAAATTCAAATTTTATCTTTATCTATATAATTTTTAAAAAAAAACCTTAGATTCATTTAAACAAATGACATAAAGAGTACATGTTCTTAACCTTTAAAGTAGTAGTAAAACTAAATGAATAATTTTAACATTACACCTAATTCTTTATTAAATACTGATTTTTCATTATTTAAAACAAGAACTACTTCAATTATCTTACCATTTTATATTTCTTTCAATATTTTTTTGTCATAAATTAACTTCAATTAAATTTGATCAAAAAAGAAAATAGGCAAATAAATCTAATAATCATATAACAAGATTTTCTATGCTGATCATTTTGTAAAATTTTTTTAATTCTAATTAAAAAGAAAATTTGAATTTTCAGATATGAATTGCGTAAAATTTTAAGAGTTGCATATTATCTTTTTATTTTTATAATAACAAATAAATGAATTTTTTAAAATAAGAAAAGATCAGAAAATGGAATGTGCATTAATTTTTAGGAAAAAATTATATGCGGAAATAATAGAAAAGAAAGCAGCTTAGGTTAATTTATAATAAATTATAATTCTCAAAATGGATTGAAAAAATATATCTTGCAGATTAGGTGGTCTGAAATACACAAGAACATTTCAGACTGTTTTTAACAATACCAACATTTATATACAGCGTCTAAATCATTTAGCGTGTCGTATTTTTATGCTGAACTTTCACAAAATGATTTAGGAATGCTATTATAAATCATATGATTATACTTTCAAAACGTATAGTCTTATAATTCCTACGTAAGCACAAACCACACACAAAAGTAAACAAACAAATGTAAATAATGGTTTTATCTCTCTCAACGTGTCCTGCTTGAAATTCTTCTCGAACATCGCCATACGTCCGCTCTGGAAAGTTAAATTATACTATCCAGTGATTAGTTAAGTATGGGGCCTGCATCCCGTTTTCATCATGCCTAGGGCGTTATAAAACCTAGTTCGGGCGGAACCATAAGAAGAATGGGCAGGACCCCCCTTTTTACAAAATGACCTCGAGCTACGACCTTTTTTTATTTATTTTTTTAACCAGCAACAATTTAAATAACAGAGTTGTTGTGAGATGTCCTACGTTGCCAATCTCGGCGGGTTCGGCAAAGCATCGTGTTTCCGATTCCAGATCGATACCAAGAAAGGCACGTTTGACATGTAAATAGCAGAACAGAAAAAGACATAGCATTACTCCCACATTAGCATGATGGCACACACTCAGTTCTTTTCCAAAATGGCGGCTGACTTTTTCCTCCACGGAGATAGACGCCACAGTGATCACTGCATATAAACAAGGCATTCCATGCGAGGGAATCTTTCCTCGGTGGACAACAGTTGGCGATTTTTAATATGACACCATATGATCTTGTGTCAGATGAACATGACCATAACCACTTATTTTTGGCGGATGGGAAGAATAATTCATTTTTAGACACAATTCTTTAAAAGGGCAATTGTATGCCTCGTGACTGGAGATAGCCGAAGACTCGGCAGGAATCAGTAATTTTGGCACGCCGCCAAGTACTGGAATCGCTGGCGGGGCTGGCCACGATCGTCCAATCAGAGGCGGCGGGTGGATTCTGAAGTGTTCTGTTTTCCCCTCCTCTTCCGAATTTTGACCCCCTTTGCACTTGTATTTCGCATGCCGCCCCACAGTGGAGTAGTAGCATACGTAAC
>BPLR01001993.1:0-28436 GCA_021605095.1 Caerostris extrusa
TAAATAAAAACTATATTATAAACAATAAATAAAACAATATATACTATTAATGCAGAATTTCTTCCCACAATTTTAGTAATATTAATAACACAAAAATAAAATAATAATTTAATATCAATATGTTTTGGCGCGAGATACATCAGTAAAGAAAAGTCATGTCTTTTATTAAATATTGGTATGTTGACTTCTATTTTGTGGTAAACTACACAAACTTTAAAAAAAAATATTTCGAATGTTGATTTGATTGTGTAAGACTTTTATTTGGCCCATGATCTTAAGCTTCTGTCCAAAAGTAGAGGAGAAAGAGAGAAGAAATAAAAAAAAAAAAAAAACTCACTTTCGAATGAATCAAAGAAACTTTGAGTAACCCACTGTTTTCTTCCACTCCAGAGTTGTACTCCCCACTCCAATTCTTGTCCTTTGCGCTTTTCAAAGTGATGGATCATTGAATCCCTCACAGATATTTCCTACCTTGTACTTTTCGGAAATAATAATAACTCAAGAGCTAATTAAATAAAGTTTATGGTTATTTTGGTACATTACATATGTTGTTTTGAACACTCTGACATCTGAGTTTAAATGTTTAATATCTGCATTCCTTAACAGGAATACTCATTTCATTTTAACGCACTGGTTTGTTCCTATTTAGATGCATTTTTAACGTTTAGGCCTCAAGTGGGTTACTTCTGTTGCCCATCAGAGTTAGCTGCCTGTGAATCAATTAGCTTATCGCCTGAACTTTTGTACAACAGGCTTATTTACAAAAGGCTACTCTCAGGCGGTGGCATGGATGTTTATGAGGGCTCGGAATGCACGCCGAACTCAGGACCGGGTTCAATTAACGTAAAAGTGTGCACAAAAATGATCGTAGAGCGACAATATCTAGCTTTTCATGTTTCTTCCTACTATTTATGTTTTGTCATTTACCGATGTTTGTTCCTACTATTTATGTTTTTTCATCATGCACTCCCTACTACTTATGTTTCGGCTTCACTTCTATGTGTTCTTCCTTACTTATGTTCCCACTTGGTTTCTTTTGCATTACTTATGTTTCGCCTCACTTATGTTACTTTATAACACTTTATTTCCCCTAATGCTATGGTTCTTCCTACTACTTATGTTCCTCCAACTGTTATAGTTTTTCCACTGTTTTTATTTCTCCTAACGTTATGTTTCTTTCTACTACTTATGTTTCTTCTGTTATTATATGTGGCCTGATGGCCAATTGGCTAGCACTCTGATCTGTGGTGCTTCAGGTTCGAATCCAGACTGTGTCATGGATGTTTGTTAGTAGTTCGTAATCCACGCTAAATTGTAGATCCTGCTACTATACCCAAAGTGCACGTAAAATAACCATAGAGAGATAACATGTTTCTTCCTATTACTTGCATGTTTCAGCTACTGGTGTTTCTTTCTACTACTCATGTTGTCTTACCATTATGGTGGTCCTGATGGCTAGCGCTCTGACTTCTTGGTCCCACAGGCTTTCGTCTGATTCTGGCGTTGGCATGGATATTTGTTAGTGGTTCGGAACCACGTTAAACCTTAGTTTCGATCTAATTAGCCTAAGGTGTGCAGAGAAATTACGTAGAGCTACAAACCAAAACCAAAATCCATCAGCATCGTTGCTTTCGTGGCGAGCTTAGCACTGCATGATAACCTAGGTTCAAACTGGCAACCGGAATTTATTTCAGTTACTTCTTCCAGAAATGAGAAGATTTCGATATCAATTGCGAAATATGTCTAAACGTCTCGCATCGACACTCACGCTATCTGGTAGGAGTGAACACAAAAATGAAAGCAGTTTATAATGTAACAAATTAAATATATAATAAATTGTAGACCAGAAAATTTTACCATTGGGCTTGAGAAGGACATAAACCTCCCTGGGTTTTTTTGTTTGTTTGTCTACGGTCATCTTGTGAGTACGGGGGTTAAGCGGATACCCTCGCTTGAGTTGTTTATTCATATTTATGTAAAAATTGAGTGGTGAAACGTTGGTGTATTATAGGAGATCTTCTTGGTGGTGAATGAAGTTATAATCTGCCTTCTATTAGCGAATAACTGAAATCAAAATTCCCGGCATTAGCAACCGAAGCACATGGGAAGTCTTTACTTCTTTAATTCTTAATACTTCATTAGCGCAACAGGCCATTTGAGGCGAGGCCTTTCGCCCACTGGCAGAATTTCGAGACAGCAGGTGTTTTCTTTGGGATGGGGTGATTGACAGCCCCATCCCCAACAGTCACATTATATTGGTACTACTGTTTAAAGTGGGATTCCTGAGCCAGCACAAACATCCACAGGAACTCACGAACCTGAAACTTCTAGCACTGAGCGCTAGCGCTAGTTAGCCATCATGCCCCCAGAACGAAATTAGAAACTAAAAATCTGTAAAACTAAAATTCAACTCAAGTATAATGCTTTCATTTAAACACCATTTTTAAACAATTCGAACGAAATATGTTTCTTTCAGGATTATCAATCAAATGTTCCACAACTTACTTACTTATGTCATTTATTTCGAAACCATTTCTATTATTGTACTTAACGCTAAAAACATTTTAATCAGTGAAAAAACGCATTTCGCTAATTGAAAAAAATATGAAAGTGTATTCCCTTTTAAAATGGTATGTATTAATGAAATATATTTTAGATCCATTATGAAATAAAAATATACATATTTTAAAACTAATAAATATACAAATATTTCACCTGAAACAAAAAGGACGAGAGTAATAGTAGGAAAAAAAAAAAGATCATAGAAAAAAATGAAAAATGTTCTTGGTGATGCATAAAATGTAAGGTAATTTTCTAGGGCAGACTGATTTTAAAAACAAACCCTTTTAATGAAAACCAAAAAAGAAATTAGAAAATCTGAGTATGAAAATCTAAATAAAGAATAAATGTTTTAAAACGATATTAAGAAAATATTGAAATTGAAAGTTCTTAATATGAAAATTAAAATGTAAAATGTGTTTTAAAAACGCGGGCCCCACGAATGGGAGTGGCTGGCGCTCTGGCGCAGATGTACCTACAGGTTTGGGTTCGAGCCCAGCAATGCCATAGACATTTGTGTTCTGAATCCCTTTAAAACCGTAGGGTCCCGTTCTAGAGATCGTAAGAGGAGTTGCGGGGGCATTGTTACTCCGCGTCCGTAGCTTATCAATCGTGTAAATCAATCGTAGCTTATCAATCGTCGCCAGAACGCATTGCCTATGGGGAAAACTTAAGATGTTTGCGCTCCCATGGTATGAAGTGAGCGCCATTGTGCAGCACTGCTTTAAGGCATTTAAGACCAAACTATCGTTTGCCAGCTGTTACCAACTACGTGAAAGAAAAACAAATATTTTTAAAACGATACTAAGAGAAATAGTTGGATGAAACTCTTTGTTGTTGTAGTTTTGTTTTGTTTAATAAACTATTTCTTAAAAATCCATACACGAAATTTAAAAATGCGCTCATTTTAGTTTGAAACAAAGTAATTAAGTCTCTTGAATAAAAGCATTTAATTCATACGTTCATGGCTATTATCTCAATTTTATTCGGCATCGTTTCTCGAAACAAAAGCATTAATTTGTGAGATTTTAACTTAACTCCTTTACAAAAGAAAAATAATTTTATTAGTATATATATATTTTTTTTTAATTTCAGGAGAAACTCAGATATTTCTATATCATAGTTGATCATAAACTAAGTAATTTTTTCTTCTTCACAGCAACCGCAGGAATGTGGAGTCGAGCGCTTATTGCCTACTTGTAAATTTCGGGAGACAGAGATGTTACTGTCTTTTACGAGATTGGGCTCTCGTGACCTACGTCCAATTCATACAATCATATGAGACCGGGACCTTGTTTAAAGCCGATTCTGAATCACTACACACACTCACGGCACCATCGGGACTCGAACCGAGAAACCTGTAGCACCGAGGGCCGGTGCGCTTGTCTCTCGGCGATATTTATGTTAGTCATTAAATTTTTATATACAGACCACTAAAATGTATTAAAAAAAAAAAAAACTTTAAAAATTGAAATTAAACATAAATAAAAAATTTTGAGCCAGGTCAAATTAAAATATATCATATAAAAAAGGCAATTTTCTGTATGATATACTACTTCTTTAAAAACAGTGAATAAAATTCAACGGCAAACCTAAATTTTTATAAGTGGAGGATTTATATGGGTTTGGTTTGTCGCTCTACGGTCATTTCTTTTTTTCCACGCTTCAAGATAATTAAACCGGGACCTACAGTTTAACATGGATTCCGGAACCACTTGTAAATATCCATGTCTCCGCCAGAATTCGAACCTGAAGCTTTTGGCACTACGCCAAAAGCCAGAACGCTATCCCAATTGGCCATCAGGTCGCCTAGGGAAGGAACCTTGAAGACATGATAAATAATTTTACATGTTTCATGAAAAACGTGCTTTTAAGACATGTAAATATGCATATTCTATTAATACATTCAACAGTTTAACTATGCATTTTAAATAAAAAAGACTTTCTATCTGTCATAATATTAACCCCAAATTTTACAAAAAATTCTTGTTTAATATAAAAGTTCGTAAGTTTTTGTCCTTTCGCGTGATAATAGAGAAAGTTTCCGAGATTTATGCAACAACAAACCAAATATTCTCCCATGTGTGAGTCCGACTTAGGATAGCCCCTATATTCGATGCATGTCGTAACACGACTATTCTTGTATTATAGGATACTCGGATTTACTTTTTCTCCAGCTAATACTTAGTACTTCTGTGGATTAGTGTCAACATTGAACTGTCTGAGCGATAACATCAAAATGACAATTATAAAATCTATTACATATAGTTCATATTAGACGAACGACGGCGAAACAATAACAATCTGCTAACAACTTCTCATGTCCATAAATTAAGGATAATGCAGTTAGGCAAAAAAGAGATAGAAAACAAAACAAATTTGACTTATTTGTAAAAAGTCTATTTATTAAACAAAAAGGCAGAGAGCAAAAAAAGATGCTATATGTTTGACATAATTAATAAAAATTGAGATTTTTACTCCCTAGAGCAAATTTCAAAAAAGAACCTATTTACAAAAACAGCATAACATGGTTAGTATGATGGTTAATATGGGTAATATCTCCCGGACGATGCACAATACAGGCCTTACAACGCCTAGGCATGCTGGTATCAAGCCATCAATCTGATCTATGAATATTACACAACTCATCAAGCAATACCCTCAGAAGTTATGGTTGACAGGTGGGGGGTTCACGACTGCAATTCGTCGGCCAAGCATGTCCACACATGCTCTATTGATTCAAGTCCGGTGAGTATGCTGGCCAATCCATACGGGTGATATCCTCCAATTGAACAACCCGATAGATGTGGCCTGTCATCGTTACACTCTGAACATGCAGGAATTGAAGGCATTCGTCTACAATGTTTGCACGGGCTGGACGGGCGTTGTCATCCATAAATAGAAATTCAGCACCCATGGCGCCCCGAAACAAACGTACATGTTGTTCCAGAATGACATCCCGATAGATGTGGCCTGTCATCGTTACACTCTGAACATGCAGGTCAGTTTCTGGAACCAAGAATAATTCCTCCCCAAACGAGACATCCTGCACCACCGTAACGGTGTCGCTCAATGGTTTTCTCTTGGTGGTAACGGGTACCTGGCGCTCTCCATATGAAAGTCCGGCGAGAATCAGACTGCAACTAAAACCTGGACTCGTCGGAAAACATCACACAAGACCACTGTTGCGGTGTCCACAATGCATGCTCTCTACGCCAGGTTAATCGCAGTGAGTTGCGGTAAGTGGAACACATCTGACAGGCCTACGAGCATATAGACCAATGTGCCTAAGCGTCTGTACACGGTCTGCCTTGAAACTGTCGTACCGGTAGCTGAAGAGAGCTGACGAGACAGGTCTGATGCTGTGCTCCGTCTGTTTCTTTTGGCAGTAACTGCCAAATACCGGTCCTCATTCGGCGTTGTAATTCGAGGGGCGACCTGTGCTGTAACATCTACTCACATTACCATCATCTTGGAATCGTTGCCAAAGCCTGGAGATGACACTCTGGGCGATTCCAAGTTCCTCGGATACTTCCAGCTGGGTACGTCCACATTCCAGTCGTCCGATAATTCTCCCACGTAAAAATCTTCAAATTCTTCCTTTTGCCAAAACTGCGGTTATTGCACTGAAAGGCTTTTAATGCGCTTGTGAACAATTGTACTTCTTTGCCACCATTCCTTATATACCCCTCTCTTACACTCTCGTCATTGTGACGTACTACCCGCGCCATCTGGTGGTTTCCTGTAATTTGCATATTCTTCTTCAAGATGTGTGTGATAATTCTACAGTGAAATTTTTATTTTAGAGTTCAATTTCTGTGTGATTCTGAATTATCCTTAATTTATGGACATGAGTGTAAGATGCAGTAGAATATTTATCTCTTAAAACCATTCGTCACTACTGGCTTCAGTCAGAACCGATGGTGTAGCAATAGATTGCAAGACGAACAAATTGCCACTGGGCTAGGGCCCAAACAGAGAAACTATGAGAACGCTTCAGAAAAAGATGGTGAGAGACCTCATATAACTTCCCAGTAACTGTTTATTCATATGTTTGTAAAATTGGAGTGGCAAAATGTGGAGTGTATTATAGCAGATACCCTGAATAATCTTGAATCTGCTACAGATCTACCTTTCTAGTGGCAAATGACTTAAACCAAATTCCAAGAATTAGGACATCAAGAACATGTGATGCTCAAAAAATAAATTCTTCTCCTTCTTACAGGCCCTATGGTGCGCCGGTAACAACCCTATAGTGGTAACGGCACTATAATGGTAACAACCTTATGGTGAGTCAAAACCATCTGCTTACTGGCATGTTTCAAGACAGAGATGTTTTTCTTTTTACGCGGTAGGTCTGTCAGCTCAACGTCCAACAGTCATATTAGACTGGGACCTACGGTTACGTATTCCGGAACCCCTACAAGCATCCATCTCTGTTTGTTTTCATTTAAACACTATTTTTTAAACAATTTGAATGGAATGTGTTTCTTTCAAAACTATCAATCACATTTTCCACAACTTACTCACTTCTCGCAATTTATTTCGAAATCATTTGTACCATTTTAATCAATACTAAAAAACATTTTAGTCAATGAAAAAACACGTTTTCACTAATTGAAGGGAAAAGTAAATGCATTCCTTCAAAAGTAAATGTATTTCCTGTATGTAATGTATAGATTATTAAAATGTAATTTTTAGATCCTTTATGAAATAAAAAAAATATATTTTATTTTAAAATACTAAACACATAAATATTTCACTAAAAAGCAAAATTGGCTTGCGTAATAAAGGGAAAACAAAGACTAGGTTGAATAAATGTTCCTAAAATACACAAATTTTATCATTTTCACGACAGACTGATTTTAAAAACAAAACCTTTTAATGAAAACTAAAAATGAAATAATAAAAATATGAAAACTCAAAATAAAGAACAAATATTTTTAAACGATATTAAGGGAAATCGTTAGAGGAAACTCTTTTTGTTGTTTTGTTTAAGGAACTGTTCTTTTAAAATGCATAATCATATTCTAAAAATGCATTCATTTTAGTCGAAACAAGTAATTTGTCTTGAATAACAGCAATTTTAATCCATACGTTCATGTGGCTATTGTCTGAATTTGATTCAACATCGTTTCTCGAAGCAAAAACATTATTTGTACTAAATTTAAATTTAATTCACTTGCACTATAAAAGAATGTTTCTATTACTGTATCAGGAGACGCTATGATATTTGCGTTCTTTTTTCTTCTTCTTCATTGGCGCAACAGCCCCATGGTGGGTCAAAGCCATCTGCCTACTAGCAGATTTCGAGACAGGATATATTTTATTTTATTTTTCAAGGCAGGGTTTTCATCCTTTCATCCCTACTCTCAGAATCATATCAGACCGGGACCTGCGGTTTAAAGAAGATTCGAACCACTACAAACATCCATGGCACCGCGGATATTCGAACAAGAAAACTGTGACACCAAGTGACAGAATGCTGTCACTCGGCCATCAGGCTGCTTTAATTCAAATACCCTTTAAATTAAAAGTTTGTAATATCAACCAAATAAATAATACAGATGTTAGGAAGTATACATACGTAATTAAAAATAAAATACCATAATGATACTTTACATTGAGGGTCCTCCATTCATAAAATTTGCCACGAGCCTCCGATTGTATAGATGGTTGCGTCACTGATCAGAACCTTGTCAACGTGAGGTTGGGCCTGACTGAACCTAACACTACTACAGTATATTAGTGAATGCGAAGGTTGAGATAAACCACTTTTACACAAGCCGATATTCCTGCCTTTACCATAATCTGTCAATTGTTGAAATTGCTGTCTATAAAAAGACATTGCAATTGATTACGAGAAGAAATAAGGTGAAAATTTGTAATTTTCTTATTAAAGGGGCATGTGAGACATTCATTACATGCGTCATAATAGAACTTCCATTGTTTTGAACGTCGTATTCTACAATTGCCATTCATTCGACTAGTTATATCTATAAAAGAATACATCTGACGTGCTTACCAAGGAAAGCCTCACCTTATGCTTCACTTTTATACATGAAATTAAAAAGTCTTCGTCCGTAAAGTAACTGGCCGATTTAATAACCATAATGAATCTTTTTTTCGTCTTCAAGCATTCCTGAAGTGTGCACTGCATTTATGTTATTTGTAATAATTCTTGTGCTAACGGTGCTTGTGCTGAGCGATCATTCTCAAAAATTAAAATTGATTAAAACATATTTAAAAAAATTATATGGGATATAACAGATTACGCAATTTGGCTATTCTATCCGTCGAACTTTCCATGGCCGGAAACTTGAATTTTGATGCTGCCATTGAACACTTTTCCTGATCAAAAGCCCGAAGAAAAAAATTTATAAATAAAATATTTAAAGAAAAACGATAATTTTAATTCAATTCTCCTCTTTAAATTAAAAGTTCAACCAAAAATAATACGTATTTTTGGTAGTACTTTATGAAAAGAAAATGCAATGATGATACTTTGCATTGAGAGACCCCATTCAAAAAATTTGCCATTGACCTCAGATGGTATAGTTGCGCCACTGATCAGAACATTGTCGACTTCAGCTTGTGCCTAACATAAAGCTACTACAGTATGTTAGTGCTCTTACTGCGTTCAATACGAAGATGAGATAAACCACTTTCGCCAATCCGATATTCCTGCCTCTTTCCATAATCTGTCAATTGTTAAAAATACTGTCTACAAAAAAAAGACATTGCAATTGATCACGATAAGAAATAAGAGGAAAATTCGTAATTTTCTTTTAAAGGGGGTGGAAAACATTCATTGCATGTGTCATAATAGAACTTCCATTGTTTTGCACGTCGTATTCTACAATTGCCATTCACTCGACTAGCTAAAAGTACCAAACATTTTCTCTTCAGCCTGAAGCTTTTTTTTTTTTTCCTTCTGAATAAATAATTATCATCTAGAGCGACTTCGTTTGCCTTACTTAACAGATTAGGGATGTGGCACACGTGCAAGCCTTTGTAACGAACTAATTAACCTCCTCTGTGTTCAATTGATAGAAGAAGCTGAATTCTGAAGCAATTAAACTCAACGGACCAAAACTCTTTAGGGAGGCAGCTCTCTCTCTCTGTTCTACATTAAGAGACTTTCTATAACTTTTTGTTTTACTTATTAACATTGGCATTCACTGTGCCTTTATTCGATTCAACTACTATGTAAAGCTTAGCTGCTATTGCTTATCAGAATGCTTATTTTAGCTTTAAATTTAACTCTATTCATAGATTGTCAAAGAAAGCAGGAACATAATTGAAAAAGTTAATTTTCCCAGGATATTGTCCTATAATCCGTTGATTACAGGTTAAAAAAAAACTTAGAATTCGTGATGTCTTTATAGGCAGCTGCATATAATGTGAGGATTTTTTTTTTTCGAAAATTTTACAAAATTAATAATACTACATAAATACAAACTAAAATTGATATTTGCCAGAGCAAAAAAAAATCAAGAAGTTTGTGTAAGTGGAAATACAAAAAAGAAAGAAATATAACAATAAGGGAAACATAAGTAGTAGGAAGAAATAATAACAGTAGAGGAAATATAAGTAGTAGGAAGAAACAACAGTAGCAGAAACATTAATAGGAAGAAACATAACAGTAATTGAAGCATAGTAGGAAGAAATATAACAATAGGAGAAACATAAGTAGTAGGAAGAAATAATAACAGTAGAGGAAATATAAGTAGTAGGAAGAAACAACAGTAGCAGAAACATTAATAGGAAGAAACATAACAGTAATTGAAGCATAGTAGGAAGAAATATAACAATAGGAGAAACATAAGTAGTAGGAAGAAATAATAACAGTAGAGGAAATATAAGTAGTAGGAAGAAACAACAGTAGCAGAAACATTAATAGGAAGAAACATAACAGTAATTGAAGCATAGTAGGAAGAAATATAACAATAGGAGAAACATAAGTAGTAGGAAGAAACATAACAGCAGGAGAAATATATGTAACAGGAAAAACATAACGATAGGAGAAACATAAGTGGTAGGAAGAAACATAACAATACAGGGAAACATAAGGAGAGGACGAAATATAAATAGTAGAAAGAAACATAACAGGATAACAGGGGAAACATAAGTAGTAGGAAGAAGTATACATCAGACCAATTTGGTCCAATACTTCGCGATCCGAGCTATTGTTTCCTAGAACAAAATTCATTTCATTTCATTCAAAATTAATTTTTATTGTATGAGAAGTGCCAAAAATATGTCTTCAAGAATTTTAATAATTTTTTTATTTTATTAAAATATAACAAAAATTTAATTTGGATCATTAATCACCCGAGACAAAAGAATTTAAATATCAAAAAAAATAAGCATGATTTTACAATACAAAAAATATACTTTAAAAATTATTCAAATAATCCATTTTCCAATGGATAAATTTAATACATTAATAAAAACTTAAAGTACACATCTTAACATTCTAAAAGAATTTTCAAGCGTCTTTAGTGTTTTATAGTTAAATGTATAGTGATTATTTCTTTAAGTTTTATATGCTTTCTTTATATTTGCCTTTTTTATTACATCAAAAACGAGTAAGGAAGCAACTCTTGATGAAAAATAAAACAACGCAAGAAACACAGGATATAAAAATATAACAAATCGTACAACTAGAGATTTGTTGTTTAAACTGCAATGCGATCTCCCTATTATAAATTGAGTGCAGATGGTTTCCACTCACTACTTACTTCATTACTCAGAACCAAAGTATGACACTGATGAACTGACAAGATTAATTACGACGGCAATCAATTCTTCATTACTCAGAACCAAATTATGACACTGATGAACTGAAAAGATGAATTACAACGGCAATCAATTCTTCATTACTCAGAACCAAATTACAGTATGACATTGATGAACTGAAAAGATGAATTACAACGGCAATCAATTTTCATTACTCAGAACCAAATTCTTGACATTGATAAACTGAAAAGATGAATTACAGCAAACAATCAATTCTTCATTACTCAGAACCACATTATGACACTCATGAACTCAAAAGCTAAATGACAATGACAATCAATTTTCATTACCAGAACCAAATTATGACACTGATAAACTGAAAAGATGAATTACAACGGCAATCAATTCTTCATTACTCAGAACCAAATTATGAAACTGACGAACTGAAAAGTCGAATTACAACTTTCTTTGTATTTGCCGTATGTTTTTATTTACACCAAAGTGAATGAGGAAGCAATTTTTGATGAAAAAATAAATAAATAAAAACACAAGAACACAGGCCATAAAACAAAAACAAGTCGTAGAACGGACAAGATTCTACAAAATTCGCTGTTTAAACTGCAATGCGATAGCCCTATTGTAAATTGAGTGCAGATGGTTTCCACTTCTCGAAAATGAATTTGCCTCTCACCACATTGACATTCTTTAGTTTTTGTTCTTTTTTACCCCCTTCATTCTATAGCTCTCTCTCAAATATTATTTTTATCTTTTCTTCTTCCTTTTTTTTTTTTTGGCTTCGAATTCTAGGTAGTTGGCGCAAAACACATCTCCCTTGCGACGCCATAAATCATTCCGAAATGTCTCAATAGATACAAGAAGCGAAATAATAATAATAATAATAATAAAAAAGAAGAAAAAAAGAAGATCTGTTTTTGTGTGCAAGCGTGTGTTGGAAGAACATAAAATCGAGTCGAAAATTCAGCTAGAAATGAAAGAAGTAAAGTAGAACTTATTTGCTTTCTTTCTTTTTTTTAGAATGGCTTTTGTTTTTGGAGTGCTTCTTCCGAACTGAGTGCTAGTGCGACTAAAAGATAAAAGTTAACAGCATCCCAGAAAGAAATACTGGCTGTCAAGAGACCTAAGATGTCGTTCGATCGAATAGGGATAAGGAGGATTCCAAGGCTAATAAGGAAACAGAGATCATATAAGGAAAGTCATCGACCATTAAAGCGACAGAAAGCAAAAAGCTATCGTCTGATGTTTTTTTTGAAATGCTTCTAAAGTTTTTCTTTAGGCGCAAACTATAATGGAATATTAACATATTTATATTTCCTTTGTATTTATCTCCTGATTTATAAGATAACATTTGTAATATAAGATAACTTAAGAATTTCTGTTGAATATTGTATATGTGAAATAATCGGCTCTCATATTTGACAAAAATATGGTTTCTCAGTTGAATATACTGGTTACCCTAAAATTTATCTCGTTGCATGCTATTAAGTCATTTAATGCCCTTCTACATGCACATTTAAAAGAACGCTTGAGAGTCTACAATTCTGGTCATTAAAATTGCTACACCAAGTAGGCGACAAGCTACAGACATGAAATTTAAACGATAGGAAGAAGGTGCTGTGATATGCAAATGACTAGCTTTTCAGCGCATTCAGACAAAGTAGGCGCCAGTAGCAACACCTATAGTGCGTTTAAATGAGGAAATTGTTCAGCCGGTTTCTCATACACAAATTGCATTTGAACGTTATTGTCTGGTGAAAAGTTGTTGTGATGGCTCTTGTAAGAAGCAGAAATGCATCATTATCCCAAATTATGACACTGATGAACTGAAATGATGAATTACAACGACAAATAATTCTTCCTTACTGAGAACGAAACTATGACACTGATGACCTGAAAAGATGAATTACAACGAAAATCAATTCTTCATTACTCAGAACCAAATTATGAGACTGATGAGCTGAACAGATGAACTTAGCTTTCTTTGTATTTGCCATATGTTTTTATTTAAACCAAAATGAATGAGGAATCAATTCTTGATGAAAAATAAATAAATAACAACGCAAGAACACAGGCCATAAAAATAATGCAAATCGTAGAGCGGAAAAGATTCCACAAGATTCATTGTTTAAACTGCAATGCGGGTAGCCCTATTGTAAATTGAGTACAGATGGTTTCCACTTACTACTTACTTTATTACTTAGAACTAAATTATGACGCCGATGAACAGAAAAGATGAATACGACGACAATCAAATTTTCTTTACTCAGAACCAAATTATGACACTGATGAAATGAAAAGATGAATTGCAACGACAATCAATTCTTCATTACTCAGAACCAAATTACGACACAGATGAACTGAAAAGATGAATTACAAATTTCTTTCTGTTTGCCGTACGTTTTATTTACTCCAAAATAAATGAGGAAGCAACTCTTGATTAATAAATAAAAACGCAAAAATTCAGGGAGTAAGTGGAAACAGATTGTTTCCACTTACTACTTACTTCATTGCTCAGAACCAAATTATGACACTAATGAACTGAAACGATGAATTACAACGACAATCAATTATTCACTATTCAGAATCAAATTATGATACTGATGAACTTAAAAGATAAATTCTTCATTACTGAGAAACAAATTATGACACTGATGACTTGGAAGGACGAATTACAACTTTCTTTGTATTTGCCGTATGTTTTTATTTACACCAAAATGAATGAGAAAGCATCTCTTGATAAAAAAATAAATAAAAACGCAAGAACACAGGTCATAAAAACAAAACAAATCGTAGAACTGAGAAGATTCTACAAGATTCTTCATTACTCAGAACCAAATTATGACACTGATGAACTCAAAAGCTAAATGACAATGACAATCAATTCTTCATTACTCAGAAACAAATTATGACACTGATAAACTGAAAAGATGAATTACAACAACAATCAATTCTTCATTACTCAGAACTAAATTATGACACTTGAATTACAATGACAATCAATTCTTCATTACTCCGAACCAAATTATGACACTGAGGAACTGAAAGGTTGAATTATAATGGCAATCAATTCTTCATTACTCAGAACCAAATTATGAAACTGACGAACTGAAAAGTTGAATTACAACTTTCTTTGTATTTGCCGTATGTTTTTATTTACACCAAAATGAATGAGGAAGCAATTCTTGATGAAAAAAATAAATAAATAAAAACATAAGAACATAGGCCATAAAAACAAAACAAATCGTAGGACGTAAAAGATTCTACAAAATTCGCTGTTTAAACTGTAATGCGATAGGCCTATCGTAAATTGAGTGCAGATGGTTTCCACTTCTCGAAAATGGATTTGCCTCTCTCCACCTTGACAATCTTTTATTACTTTTTGTTCTTTTTTAACCCTTCATTCTGTAGCGCTCTCAAATATTATTTTTGATCTTTTCTTTTTTTTTTTTTTTTGGCTTCGAATTCTAGGTAGCTGGCGCAAAACACATCTCCTTGCGACGCCATAAATCATTCCGAAATGTCTCAATAGATACAAGAAGCGAAATAATAATAATAATAATAACAAATAGAAGAAGAAGATCTGTTTTGTGTGAGAGCGTGTGCTGGAAGAACATAAAAATCGAGTCGAAAAAATCAGCTAGAAATGAAGGAAGAAAAGTAGAACCTATTTGCTTTCTTTCTTTTTTTTTTTAAATGTCTTTATTTTTGGAGTGCTTCTTCTGAACTGAGTGCTAGTGCGACTAAAAGATAAAAGTTAGCAGACTACAAGAAAGAAATACTCGCTGTCAAGAAACCTAAGATGTTGTTCGATCGAATAAGGATAAGGAGGATTCCAAGGCTAATAAGTTAACAGAGATCATATAAGGAAAGCCATCGACCCTTCCAGATGCAGAACGCAAAAAGCCATCTTCTGAAGTTTGGATTGAATTGCTTCTAAAGTTTTTCCTCGTGTGCAATTAACTATAATGTAATATTAATTTATTTATATTTTCTGATTTATAAGATAACATATGTTGGACAGTCATGTAAGAGAATTTCTGTTGAATGTTGTATCTTATGTGAAATAATCGGATCTCTTATTTGATAAAATGAATAAATATTCGCATGAACATACTCCGAATATTCGTCAAAGAAGTCATGGTTCAAATCAAATTAATAAATGCCCTGGCTGAGATATATGGAACGGCCTGATGGACAAGTGACTAGAGCTCTGGCCCTCGTTACCACAGGTTTCGTATTCGCATCCCATCTGTGCCTTGGATGCTTGTAGTGGCTCGGAATCCACTTTAACCGTTGGCCAATATGACTACTACTACTACTACTACTACTACTGCTGCTGCTGCTGCTGAGTTGCCCCCTTTACAGTTTGGGCATGATGTGGGTGAGCAGAAGTCATATTTGGTTCTGTACGCTCTTATGACACCGGGACATACAGCTTAAAGTGGATTCCAAACCGCTACTAACATCCATGACAATGATGAACTGAAAAGATAAATTACAAAGACAATCAATTCTTCATTACTCAGAACCAAATTATGACACTGATGAACTGAAAAGAATAATTGCAACGACAATCAATTCTTCATTACTGAGAACCAAATTATGACACTGGTGAAATGAAAAGATGAATTGCAACGACAATCAATTCTTCATTACTCAGAAACAAATTATGACACTGATGAACTGAAAAGATTAATTACAACGCCAATCAATTCTTCATTACTCAGAACCAAATGACAAAAACCAAATGAACTAATTTATGACAATGATGAACTGAAAAGTTGAATTACAGCCACAATCAATTCTTCATTACTCAGAACCAAATTATGACACTGATGAACTGAAAAGATGAATTACAACGAGAATTAGTTCTTCATTACTCAGAACCAAATTATGACCCTGAGGAACTGAAAAGAAGAATTGCAACGACAATCAATTCTTTATTACTGAGAAACAATTTATGACTCTGATGAACTGAAAAGATTAATTACAACGACAATCAATTCGTCATTATTTAGAACCAAATTATGACACTGATGAACTAAAAAGAGGAATTGCAACGACAATCAATTCTTCATTACTCTGAACCAAATGATGAAAACCAAATGAACTAATTTATGACAATGATGAACTGAAAAGATGAATTACAGCCACAATCAATTCTTCATTGCTCAGAACCAAATTATGACACTGATGAACTGAAAAGATGAATTACAACTTTTATTTGTATTTGCCGTATGTTTTTATTTACACCAAAATGAATGAGGTAGCAACTCTTGATGAAAAAAATAAATAAATAAAAACGCAAGAACACAGGCCATAAAAATAAAACAAATCGTAGAACGGACAAGATTCTACAAGATTCGCTGTTTAAACTGCAATGCGATAGCCCTATTGTAAATTGAGTGCAGATGGTTTCCACTTCTCGAAAATGAATTTGCGTCTCTCCACATTGACATTCTTTTATTAGTTTTTTTTCCTTTTTTACCCCCTTCATGCTGTAACGCTCTCAAATATAATTTTTTTTATCTTTTCTTCTTTCCTTTTGGGTTCGAATTCTAGGAAGTTGGCGCAAAAACACATCTCCTTGCGACGCCATAAATCATTCCGGAAATGTCTCAATAGATACAAGAAGCGAAATAATAATAATAATAATAACAAATAGAAGAAGAAGATCTGTTTTTGTGTGCGAGCGTGTGCTGGAAGAACATAAAAAATCGAGACGAAAATCAGCTAGAAATGAAGGAAGAAAAAGTAGAACTTATTTGCTTTCGTTCTTTTTTTGGAATGGCTTTGTTTTTGGAGTGCTTCTTCGAACTGAGTGCTAGTGCGACTAAAAGATAAAGTTAGCAGCATTGCAGAAAAAGAAATACTGGCTGTCAAGAGACCTAAGATGTTGTTCGATCGAATAAGGATAAGGGGGATTCCAAGGCTAATAAGGGAACCGAGATCATATAAGGAAAGCCATCGACCATTCCAGCTACAGAACGCAAAAAAGCTATCTTCTGAAGTTTGTGTTGAATTGCTTCTAAAGTTTTTTTTTCTCAGGTGCAATTAACTATAATGTAATATTAATATATTTATATATTCTTCATATTTACCTCCTGATTTATAAGATAACATATGTTGGACAGTCATATAAGAGAATTTCTGTTGAATATTGTATTTTATGTGAAATAATCGGTTCTCATATTTGACGAAATGATGGTTTCCCAGTTGAATTAACTGGTTACCCTAAAATTGATCTCGTAGCATGCTATTAAGACATTTAATGCCCTTCTACACGCACATTTAAAAGAACTTAGATTTCTAGCTAGCTTGCTCTAGAGAATCTACACTACTGGCCATTAAAATTGCTACACCAAGAAGGCGTCATGCTACAGATGTGAAATTTAAACGACAGGAAGAAGGTGTTGTGATATGCAAATGACTAGCTTTTCAGCGCTTTTGTACAAAGCAGGCGCCAGTAGCAATGTGTTTAAATGAGGAAATTGTTCAGCCGATTTGTCATGCACAAATTGCATTTGAACATTGTTGTTTGGTGAAAAGATTCTGGGATGCCTCGTGTAAGAAGCAGAAAAGCGTACCAGTACGTTTCTGACTTTGATAAAGGTCGAATTGTAGCGTACCGGGATTGCGGTTTATCGTATCGCAGTATTGCTGTTCGCGTCAGTCTATATCCAATGATTGTTAGCAGAATATGGAATCGATGGGTTCAGGACGATAATATGAAACGCTGTGCTGGATCTCAACGGCCTCCTATCAGTAACAGCCGAGAAGACAGGCATGTTACCTGCATGGCCTTAATGGATCGTGCAGCCACATCACAAGCCCTGCGTCAAGAATTGGGGTCATTTGAAAGACAACAAGTGTCTACACGAACAGTTCGACGACGTTTGCAACAGCATGGACTCTCAGCTCGGTGACCATAGCTGCGGCTGCCTTGACGCTGCATCACAGACAGGAGCGTCTTCAATGGGGTGATTAACGGTGAACCTGGGCGCATGAATGGTGAGACGTCATTTTTTTCAGATGAATCCAGGTTCTGTTTGCAGTATCAAGATGGTCGCATCCGTGTTTGGCGGCATTGTGATGAACGCCCATTGGCAGTGTGCATTTTCTTCATCGTACTGGCCCCTCACCTGGCGTGGTGGTATGGGAGGCTATTGGATACACGTCTCGGTCACCTCTTGTACGCATTGACGGCACTTGGAACAGTACACGTTACATTTCTGGTGCGTTACGACCCGTGGCTCTACCCTTTATTCGAGCCTTGTAGCAGTAATGCACGACCGCATGTTGCTGGTATTGTACGGAAATTCCTTCGGCTGTTGTCCTGGCCTGCACATTCAATAGATCTCTCGCCTATAGAAAACGTCTGGTTCATGGTTGCCAAGCGACTGGCTTGTCACCATACGCCAATCCCTACGGTTGATGAGCTGTGGCATCGTGTTGAAGCTACATGGGCATCTGTACCTGTACATGCCCTCCAATCTCTGTTTGACTCGATGCCCAGGCGTATAAGTGCTGTTATTACTGCCAGAAGGGGTTGTTCTGGGTACTGATTTCTCAGGATCTATGCACCCAAATTTCTTGGAAATTTAATCACTTGTTATTTTCAGTATATTATATATTTGTCTAATAAATATGATTTTTGTTATCTGCATTTCTTCCTGGTGTAGCAATTTTAATGGCCAGTAGTGTATATGATCTGTCACATTTGTTGCTGGACGAACTGATGTTGGCAAAATCACATTATACAAAAATATTATTACGTTATGCTTCTAAAATCAAACATGGTATACTTAAACACATTAAATACAAAAATATGACAAAACAAAAGAACTGATTAAAATTAAATAGTAAATAAATAAAGGATCATTAAATCATCGCCCATCAGCAAAAATGAATTTATGTCTTCACTTTATAGATTTCAAAGAATTTAACTCCTAAAATTAGGTATACTAAAGCAGTTTATTTTTCTCTTTTTGAATAAGATTTTACAGCGCACAAAATTAACAATTGAAAGCAATGTCATTTGAAAAGAATGTTGAAAATTGATGAAGATAAACCAATTGTTTCAAAATCAAAATCATATTCCTTCAAATGAAATTTTATTTTTTAACGTCATCTATTTATATTGGGTATGAAAATCATTTTCAATGCTAACGCTGTGATTAAAAAAATTAACAAACATGCTAATAAAGTTCGATATTTATTTTTGCAAGAATTGAGGTGAATATATTGTTGGCGAGTACATATAACTACCAATATTACCTTGTAAAAGTTAACGAGTGTTTTAACTGGCATTTTTACGATGCATGCATATATGTTTATATATAGATTTATGATCTGTATAGAGGTATTAAATTATATTTTATAGCTTAAAAGCTATTTTTATTATATACGTTTTGAAAAAAAAAACATAAAAGCCGTGTTATAAAAACTTTTAAGAAAGAGTTAGGCACTAAATTGAAGAATAATGTAAAGAACTTTTAATATTTCTTTTTATGAGAAGACTTCATTTTAAGTTGCATTGATTTCGTATGAAATTCAGTTTCCTAACATTTTAAACATCCTTTATGTTTCTTAATATAGAGAATTACTATTATAATGCAAGATTATATGAAACATTTTTTATCTATTTTTTATATTCATATTTTATGATATTTTGTATTGTCTTAATAATATTATCGTATGGCCTATTCTAATCATTGTATGATTCTGAAAAACATTATCTTTGAATTCTAAATACAAACCTGGAAGGTTAAGTCTTTTATATGAATAGGAAATTGCAAGCGCAATCAGGATTTCAAACTTGAGGGTGTACGTTTGAACGTCAAGTAAAGTCAAGACGAAATTCCCTTTTTTTTTTTTTTTTTTTGGGGCAGACTGGTGAACAAGTGGTTAGAACTATGGTCTTGGTACCTCAGGCTTCACTTTGGAACGTACGATTCGAATACTGGCGGTGGTATGGATGTTTGTTAGGGGTTCAGAATCCAGTTTAAACTGTAGGTTCCTGTCTGTTTAGCCTTTGTGTGCATACTACTGTGTCCAAAAAGTAAGACCAATTTTCAATTTAAAATTCCCGGTGCTTATGGAATTTCAATTTTTTTTTTTCTTTCTTAGGTTGCTGACACTGTCTTTGACATCTGTATGAAATTTGACCTCAAATTATTCATTAGTGTTTGAGTTACGCTTGGCTTTTGTGAGACGCTAAAAAACTTATTCCGGCAATTTTTGAAATGTCTGAATTAATTGAACAAAGAACTTGCATTAAATTTTTGTTTTTTATTTGTAGAAATGTATAGGATGTTGCAGAAGGCATTCGGTGAGCATTTCTATATCGGAAAGAAATGTTTAGAAGTGGTAGAAGCAGTTCAAATTAGACAGAAATGCGTTGAAGACGAAGAGTCCTCTGGTCGACCATCAACCTCAACCGAGGAAGCTCACGTCCAAAAATTAAATATTTGGTGCTTGCAAACCATCGATTTACAATTACAGACCTTGCTGATGATGTCGGAATTTCAAAAGGATCCAAACGTGTCAAATCTCGATTGGTACCGAAAACACTGAATGCGCCAGCTCACACTACATTGATACCTCGTGACTTTTACGCCGAAAATGAAACCCATATCGTTCGACAACCACCGTATTCACACCGTGCGACTTCTGGTTATTTTCTCAACAGACCACTCCGGGGACACCGTTTTTGAGTCGATTGAAGAGATTCAACTTGAATCTCCGTGCGCTCTGAAGGCCATCCTCCCGATGATCTTTTAGCATGCAATGAGGATTGGAAAAAACGTTGTCATAAGTGCATTGTGTCCGAGGGGATTACTTTGAAGGCGATGAAATAAATTTGCAAGAATAAATTAAAAAGTTTTTGAAAAAAATTTAAAATTGGTCTTACTTTTTGGGCAAATCTGCAAACAATCTGGCTTTATGGTGATCGATCAATTTGTTTTAAAAAGTGTCCGTCATTCAAAAGAAAAAAATAATAAACATAAATAGAAAATCGATTGTTAAATCTGTGTAGCTAATCTTCGTAATAGATAAAAGAAAAGCAATGTGCAAAACAAAATTACAAAAAAAAAAAGGAATCAGTGAAATAGCTGTATTTTTCAAAAATCTAGTTAATCTTCAAAATTTGTTTATTTGTTATTCGTTGAGTCGAACAGCTGTTCTAAGAATCTTTTGACATAGAATTTCCTTCGTGCACAAAACATCTTAAGAATAATATTTCTTAAAGTTTTTTTATCTGTTTGTGTAAATAAATAATTTTTTTATTTTGAACAGCAACATTTTACAAATGATAAATTATTATTTTAAAGAAATTTTTCTTAGACATAAATAATTCAACTATAGTTTAGAGTTTGATAAATATTTTGACATGTTAACAACATTTTTCAATAATTTTAATTAAATAATCCAAAACATAATTATTTCGAAATAAAAAATAAATTTTCAATTGCTGCTTTTTTTTTTCTGTTCCTAAAAGAATGATCAAATATTGTAATATTTTTGTTGATTGAACGTTGTATTAATTTTGTTTACTGAATATTTGAATATTTTAGTGAGATTTATGAATTTAGCAATATTTTATAAAATAATGTTAAAAAGATGTTGAATAAATTTGACAAATGTAAATTTATTTGTTAAAAAAATGCTTTTATCAAATTGCATCTTTTCACATATATTTAAGGTTCAACTATTCACATTAAAATCTAATTGTAAAAGAAATAATATTTCAATATTCATAATTTAGGCTTTTCTACCCTTTATAGCAAAACATATGACCATTCTGCACAAAGCCGCAATTGGTATTCACTACGCCATCGTACCAAATAACCACACCTAAAACCATGGTATTCTCAATATAAAAACACTAAAGTGCTTCCAGTTCCGATATCTCAAACAAAAAAAAAAAAAAAGAAAAGAAAAGTAGAAATTGTTCGGGATCCAAAGTGCTCATAGACTGCAGTAACGAAATTAAAAAGGATTAGGCAAATACATCTATCAAAGGCAAAAAACTGCATCGGCAAATCAAAAAAGAACACAAAGGTTTATACAAACTATTAAAAACATCGTATGAAACAGTAAAAACTTGAATGAAACTATTAAAAACTAAAAAGGAATACTTATAAAAATCCAAAAGAAATTAATTATAACATCCTGTGATAGCTTTGTCCCCTTCATCCCTTGATAACTTTGTCCCTTGATCCCTTTATCAAGGAATACGAACCCACAAGTGGTTATAGACCATGTTATTTCCACTAGCTAAATGATTGATCTAAGTCAAAGGAATATCTAGCGGCGTATTCCGATAACATGGAGCAGACAGAATATTCCATTTTGAATCGTAAGGTATAAAAATTCAAACAAAACGATTCGGCAGTGTAGCCTGTTATCTAAATCAAAATCTAATCATTGTAAAAGAACCTTGTCACTGTTTATTATGACACAGACATTAAACTATCGACTATGTACCACAATTTATTTGACTAGTCAGATTTAATGCCCGCTAAAAACTGTCTACGTGGTAGTATCTGACTAGATGACTTCCTCCCAGCAGTTTTCAATTAATTTGCAACTTGAATAATGAAATGAACTATATATATATATATATTAGCTCTATTTTTATGAAGGTATATATTTTACGATAAATATACTAGTAACGTTGTAAGGAAAGTTGTGAATATCAATAAAATGTTTTAAAGTTATCATTAAATTTTACAATAATAGCTGATTCACCCCTTCCCCCCAGTTTCATTTTTGATTAATTTTTTAATTCAGTTCACACATTTATATAGTTATATTTATTTAATAATTTTTTTTTTTTTCTTCATAAACTTCGTGTATATTTCAATTTTTCATGCCAAGAAACAAATTCTTAGTTTTAGTGCTGCCATCTATTGAGCAAAATATATAACTATAATGTTATAAGATATTTAATATACATATATAGAGAGAGAAAATATACATTATAAACTATTAATAATTATAAAAATAATAATAATTTTTGAATAAATTAGCTAATGAAACAATTTGCATTGGGATATGATAGGATTAAAATAAGTAAGAAGCCCTGTAAAATATATGATTCAATTAATTCGCAACAAAGCTTTTTTGTTTAATATTTTAATTTTAATGTTTTTAAATAGATGCATATTAAATATTTATTTACTTTTATAATGAATCTAAATATACTTAATGATTATTTGTACTTTTATAAAAGACAATTTATAAAAAAATATTTCATGTTTTAAAATATAAAAATTTCTATACTCTGGCATTAAGAAAACATTATCGTATACAAAAAGAAAATGCATGTAAAAAATGAAACATTTTTTAAATTTTAAAAATTTATTTAAAATAAAATATTAAATTCATTATTTTATTTTTTTATCACGAAAAGTATTCATTATCTATTTCATAAATTTCAACCAAGAATCAGAAAAGGAATATGCTCCTTTTCAAGACATTGCAGGTTACAAAGATACTTAAAAATTGGAAAAATATGTATAATGATAAAAAATTTTTAAAAAATTAAAATTTATATGATTAAAATTTAAACAATATACTAAAAATTCGAAAAACAATTATAACAAATATTTGAAATATATCTATTATCATTTTATCAAAACTCTAATGAACAGATTTGTTGTTATAGAATAAATATATAAATTAATGTAATATATTAATTTTTCTGTCACTGTACCCAAGTATCAATTTAAAAGATAAATAGGAATTTAATTGGAGTTTGTTTTTTTTGTTTTTTCCATATTATATCGATATGTAATTATTTTTTAAAAGAAAAAAAATATTATTGTTATTTTTTTGCAAATCAAATAGAAAACTTAATGTCTGATTTTTATGGAAACTATTTTAATTTCTTTTTAATTTATTTAACCCCTAAAAATAACATTTTACAAGTTCATAAAATGAAAAAAGAAATTTAAAAATTCATCTTTCGACATTTCATTTATTTTTTTATGAACGTCCTTAAATATTCTATAGAAATTAAATATTAACTTACAATGTTATTAAAATTTCCTTCTGTTTTGTCATTGATTCATTAATATTTTATTCTAAGTGTATTTTTTTTTTTTTTAATAATTCAATTGTTACTCTCAGAACTGTGTGAAATTTTATTTTTAAGATTAATAAATTGTAGCAATTTAATATACAAGATGGCGCCACAATAACTAAATAGTGTTATTTTTTCGATGCCCAAGAAATCTACTATTTATCAGTGGCAAGTTCAGTGGATACCGTTTTTACTCTATACTTAAGCAACTGCAATAGTGCAGATATTTTAACTAACTTTTTAAGATGTGGAGGTTTTATGGTTTCTTAAAAACCACATAGGAACTCCGTTACCGGTACCTCCCGTTGCCCATTTACTAATCTTACAAGTTATGGCGATAATTAAACGTTAAAAACGAGACGTTTATGTTATCACATTTATTGAGTTTTATAGTAATCTGAAAGTTATGATTGCAGCGCAAGCCATAAATAAGATCGAATCCAGATTCCACCTTGCTAGATGCAATTTAAAAAGCTGCGTGATCTATCACATACGCAGACAATTTAAAAATTGGTAAAACAGCTCTTGCACTGCGGGCCAGCACCAGAGCCCGCCGCAGAATCAGCTATATTTGAATTGACATGAGCATCTTCACTCTTATTTTATTATTGTCTTAAACAAACCTAAATCACAGTAATTGAAGCTGCAAAATGACTGAAAAGGAAAAAACACAATGCGTGTGAAGCTATTTCTATAGGAAAAATCAAAAGTGGAAGTCATTTTGCGAAAGGCTCAAATTTCTTTGCTCGGAAACTTCAAAAAAAAATAGGTTAAGCGGACCAAAAATCGGGCGTAATTTTCTGCGGCGAAAAGCAAGGCAGGCTGAATCATGTTCTTATACCATTAATTCATATTTTATTTTACATCAAGATGTTTTGGGTTATAATGTTGTAAAAACAAATATATTATTAGTTTATTTATACCTCTATTAATTTCAGTCAAATACAACATTTTGTTACTTTGATATATTCATTACAAATTTTAATCAGATAGTGATTTCTCAGAACCTGAAACAAACTTTGATATCCACGAAAGAGATCCCTGTTGATGTTGCTGTGTGGTGCGTTTCGTGACGCAAAAAACCAATGAGGAATTCTAGGGCGGCCACCATCCGGCGGCCAGGGCCTCTACAGCTCATATTCGGTTTTTTCACTCTTGCTCATGAAGCTGCCTTCTGGGCATAATCAAAAAATATGTGTTGTAGCTCTGTGTATAGATCATCTTTTTGTTTTTCCAGCTTTATTGTGAGCCCGACCTACTGGGATTAATGTACTCTATCTTTCTGTAATCAATTTCATGAATATTCTTACATCTTGAATCAATATTTTCTGTGCCTATTTGGAAAAATTAAGTTTATCAGGTAAAAAAAAGCAACTGAAACAAATATACTCTAGTCAACACAATGTACAATTCTGCTACCTGCATTCAATAATTATTGATGTGCATCGGAGCACACAAACCCAGGCACAGTGCCCAGTGAGCTGGTCCCACAACCCTGACGATTCATATTCACAAGGGGATAGCGAGCGAACAAGCTTGAGATCGATATAAATCATTTCCTAACAGTTATATCACTTTGGCTCATTTGTTGGTTTCAACCTCCCAGGCTGCCTTTGCAGTCAGTTCTGCCTTTTGTCTTATTTTCGTCCTCTGTATGTAATTTACCATAGTGATGTTTGCATGATGAGCAAACTTGTTGAAATGTTCTCAAATTATGATCCTATTTCCCTCCGCAGTGCGGTGAGTGCAAGCTCCCAAGCCATTACCAACAAGTCAGATTTTGCACACATCCCAAATTTTATTCCAAATATGTTTCCAAAGTGGCCTTTGGGAGTCTCGCAAATCAGGCTCTGATCCGCCAACTCCAGCGTTCCAGTCAAGCATTATTTGACTCATTCTTAGGAGACTGGCAGCATTTCATGTCATGTTTTGGATTGACTGAATGGAAGTATTGAATGTGTGCTTATGTCAAAAAAATATCAAGCTAAACCTGGTTGAGCATTTTTAAAAGCTAAATAATTTTATCTCGTTTGGCAAATATTTTACGTTCAAAATAAAATTATTTGAAACAATTAAGAAATATATTATTCTGTAACGTTTAAATGCACAATTCACATGATCAAGATTCTTAGGCGCTCAAACCAACAAGCTGAAATTTTGAACCAACTTAGATTTTGAAGACTTCTTCATTCCCTTTTTTGTGTTTTCAATTTGCATGTATTACTAATGTAGGAATTTCAATAATGAGGTGCCTATTTTGTTTTACTGCTTTTTTTCTTTGAACTCTGTTTCAGTTACTCTGCTATTGGTGGGCCAATGCCGGGTGTTTTCAAAAGCACAGGCAATGCGGCTGCGCCCACCGACAACCAAGTCCGAGAAGAATACATGCCGGAGATGGGGTTGAGTCTCTCAATCGCTGTGTCCCCAGTACGTGTGATGTCAGGCTATGAGTTTCATTTTCGGCGTATCACAGTGTAGTGTGCTCCAACTTTTTCATTATCAGTATTTTCATTTTCCAATTTGACCACATTTGGGTCCAGCATCAGCAGGTCTGTAAATCGACTGTTTACAGCATAATGCATTTTGGTTGACTCTACATTGGTGATGATCATTAGTCTCAGCATTTTCTATTTATTTAACAGCTTCTGCTTCTAGGCTCAACTCCCGTGCATAAAAAACAATGCGAAAATTTCAGTCTCCGAACAGGTGAAATTGCCGAGGTACAGCGTCTCATAAGCTACAAGCTAAACATATTGAATTTGAAGGTCCACCGGATGTGTCCAAAAAGACATTGATGCAGCTAGAAAATTCAAGCTTTGAAGGCTTCAAATTGACAAATGCCTCACAGTTTTTGTGTGCTGGTGGTGACCACTGGTGGCCCCTGGTATGTAGTTCAGTCTACAAAGGAATTTGGTTACCCGAGACCTATTCGTTGGCCTTTTGCTGTTTTCAGAATCATTCAAGAATTGCTTCCTTTGACCATAGACTGGCAAATAAAACCAACAGAACAACCAAGAAAATAGACAAAAAATCTCTGCATTATAACTGAAATTCTATGATAGCATGGGCTGTTTAAAGCCCAGGAAGGCTCAGCAAGCTTTATGTAAAAGTTTTATTCAAGTAACACTGTTTTCAAAAAATATACCACAATAAAACAGCACTATATAAATATAATTTAATACTACTATACCAGCAAATCTCATGTAAACATGGGATTCGCCACGTGTGCTCGCGGCAAATCTTTTAGCTATCGAGAAACTTGTGCCCTGTTGGTAATCACGGCGGATAGCAGCGTTTTCTCGCAGGTCGTAAAATCTATGTTTACGGTGATCCCAGCGCTTCATTCTTTAGCCTGTTGTGCTGTTGCCGCTAGCATCAAAAGCTACTGAGTTACAATCAAAGTGAGCACGTGGTGACCTTTCTCACCCATTTATTTTACTGACCCAATTCTTTGTCTCTTTATTTGTTTAGCCTTTTCATGTTTGTATGAACTGTAATCTTTTGCAACATGGTTAAATCCAGCTAAGCAACCAGAATCAATATATAGCACTGAAATAACAAGTGTTAAGAAAATAGATGAAAATCCGTAACCCGCTCTGGCGCAGCTTCTTGCACCAGGGCAGCTGGGCGGAGGAGTGCAGCCCGGCACTGACTGCCCAGCTCAAGAAGCGATGAAGCCGGACCAGACGTGTGCCGGGTGTTTGCCAGCCATGGGCCATTACCCTGCTAAGCAGTCAAGCTATGGCTGCACGAGATGCTGCATTTAGAGACAGTGCGCCATGCCGCCACCACGCCGGGCACCTGCACTGCCAATGGTCCTGCCGCCAAGCCACGGCTCACGTGGTTCAGCTGCGAAGGGAGATGCTCTCGACCATTGCAGGTTCCCAGTCATCAGCGTCAGGTAGCACGTGTCTCCTTCAACATTGGCCTGGCGACCCCAGTGGCACGGGAGCCCGTGATGTGGCTGCACGATCCGTGCGTATTAAGTTGTTATGTCTGCAACATCGTACCTGGCGCATTATACACG
>BPLR01001994.1:0-10237 GCA_021605095.1 Caerostris extrusa
ATTTTAGTAACGATTCAAAATTTGAACAAGATATATATAGGGAGAGTGTGAGTTAATAAAAGGAATTGAAAAAAAAGTGTCCCTTTACATATCATCTGGCACTCATTTGAAAAATTGACAGCTTGGCTCTCATTCAACCTTTTGGCACTATTGAACCTCAATCAATCGGAAGTAAAAAGTTGGGGGTCAAATGCTGCACACATGCCTTCCGTTGGATTGAAATACCCTTGCAGTTCCAAAAAGATAAAAGTTACCACTTCCTCACTCTTCCTCTTTTTCAAATAGTTTGGTATCAGAGGACTAAGGCTCCAGAACACCGTCCCGAGTGTTGAGGGGTTATATAAATATTACATTTTTATTTAGTGGAAATAATAAAATATCTTCTTTTGATTTCAGATTACCCGTTCTACTACAAGCTTAGCATTTATTGTATTTTTTTAGGAATTGTTTTCTTATAACTTTTATTATTGTCTTGATTTTACTAATGTTTCCTAATGAGACCATAAACTACATAAACTTCTTTTGATAACATTTTATCACAATTTTAATTTCATTTATATCATAGACATAAAATTTAAATTTAAAAAAATATCAAAATATATATTTTTATATATAAAAATATTAAAAGTATATATAAAAATTATATATAATTATATATTTTTAGTTAAATGCAGCCATCTGAAATAGATATTGGCAAAAATTATTTTTAAAAATTAGTCCAAGTATTTGCTTAAAATAAATAAAGACTCATTATAATTTTTGAAAGTTTTTAACTGTAAAAACAAATTTCAATAACTAGTTATAATATGTGGGGAACTTATATTACTTACGAATCACTGTGGACGAAAATTGCATATGATTCATACAACTATTTGTTGCCAGGTGATTTCTGATTGTTTTTTATTATAGAAAGCAAGAGCAGCTTCCACAGTAATTCTGTGTCAGTATTAGTTTCAAAATAATTTGGTCTCTCGTCAGGAGGATTTTAGAAGAAGGAAATTAAAGGCATGGCAGTTATCTATTATTAAATTGTACTAATCACCTTTTTGTTAAATGTTATGGCCTCCAAATAAAACAACATACTTCAGTGGTCTGTAAACACCAAATCTTTTATTCAAAACACAGAGGCAATCTCTCACTGTTCACATTTCTTGCTCGTCAAAACAAGCTCATTCCTATAATTTCTTTGGCGTAGTTTATATGTCCATTTTTTAATATTAAATTATGTCCGTGGAGCCATTTATATCCATGTGGCGACACTTTCAACCTATCACTCTCATGCACGATGTAGCGAGCTGCTAATGATTAACATCAAGTATCGTGTTTTTATATTGATGGGTTAATAATGACCGCTAACGGATCTATATTAGTCTGAATAGCCATTCTGTGAAAAGCGACTTTGTCTAAATTACCAAAATATTTTAACTACAAATAAATAAAAATTCTTTATTTAAAAAATTACTATCAAGTTTCACCTAATCTCGCTGGAGAACATCCCTGCAGTTGCAGACATTTTCCATTCTTCAGCTACGCTGTATACATTCAGGTTCAAATTATTTATTTTATTATTATAGATTAATTTTTACCTACCATTTGTCATCTCTTAGCACTTCATTCAATCGCGTTTATTTTTGGAAATTCCTTATAAATTCTTTGTAATGGTGAAATGAACCAAAACTTTTAATAATGAGTCATGTAAGGTAGCAGATTGTTGTATAATGAGTTTCTGAACTGAGGTGAATGAAATACACCCGTCAGGACAGAAAACAAAGAAAAGAAATAGGGAATAGAACACATCGCCACAAGCATGGCAATTCTGTAGTTGCTAATTCTAAATTGTCGATAAAAGCTTAGTAGATTCGCACAGTTAGGTTGAATATTTATTATTATTTGCCTGAGATTTCAAAAGAATTGCAACAAATTTAATGTAATAACTACTATGCTGTATTTATTGATGCAACGTTACAGTAAAAGTAATTACAGTAAAATTACAGTAAAAGTAATTACAGTAAAATTACAGTAAAAGTATCCATTATTGTCAAATAGAAAATAAGGTTGCATTAAGAATTTTCTATTCATAACTTTTTCTAAATTAATTCCATACACAGAGATTCTATTAAAAAATTTGTTTTCAATAAAGTGCACACTTTCAAATTTTGTAACACAACTACCAAATTCATCTAACTTCATTTTCAAAATAAGTATGGAAATGTATAATACACACTTTGGTTTTAGGGTATGTACTTTATTCAATATTCTGACCATAACGAAAACTTCATTTTTTAAGGAAAATAATGAATGCTAATATTTACAGTAATGTAAAAAATTGTAAAATTATCACTATAGCCATTTCTTCTTTGAAATGCCTTTTACAAGTATTTTTCTTTCCCTCCATTTTATAAAACTATTCGGAACCACGAACAATTTGCTTTGAAGTAACTCGTGAAGACTTTCAAGTTTCTGGTTAAAGGAAGTTTCTGGATTCCATTAAGAATCCTCCTTTAGCAACTTTTTCCCTAAACCAATTGAAACCCCAAAGGTTCTATGAAAATTTTTATTTCCCAATAAAGTACATACTTTCTGTAATATAACTGCCAAAATTAACAATTTTTGTTAAACATCTACCTAGTATAACTGCTAAATTCAACAAATTTGGTTTTTCAAAATATGTATGGAACGGTATTATCCACACTTTCGCTTTAGGCTATTCACTTTACTGAGTATAAATAATGAATTCTAATAATTACAGTATAATTAGCATTTTGTAAAATAATCATCCCGGACACTTCTTTGAAAGGCAATTTACAAATTCTTTTCTCTTCCCCCTCTCTTATAAACCCGCTGGTGTCATGGATGTTTGTGAGTGGTTCGGAATCCCACGTTAAACTGTAGGTCCCTGTCTAATTAACCTAAAGTGTGCACAAAATGACCGTAGAGTGACAAACCAAACCCTTCCTTTTATAAAACTATCCGAATCCTTTGCTTTGAAGAGACTTGTGAAGACTTCCCAGTTTCTGGTCAAATATTTGACACCCCGTTATGCCTATGCTAACAGGTTATTGAAAGAGCACATGGATATTTGAATTCTATGAAATCTCTTTGAAGATTTCCTGGAGGGCACTGAAGTTCTGTATTCAATACATTCATGGAAGTGAGGCCTGTTTGTAAGAGTACGAAAATTGTCTTCGTGGATGAAAGCTAAGGGCAGAACTAAAAACAAAAAGGTATCATGGAGAATTTTGAGAGCTTTCGCTATCAAAATAGAAGTTTTATCTTCGAAGACTTTTTATTTAACTCGATCTGGATTTAGGTGAGATCTGTACCTGTACTAAAGATAGATAACCATTAAATTAAATAGACCGTTTATTCGGTATTTTCTTGAAAACTAGCTTAATTATCAGTGAGCGAGATTTTATGTAATCTGAGAAATACGCAATATTTCCCAATTTTGAATTTTTTATTATTTAACTTTTTTCATTTAATTTTTCATTATTATCATGCAAGAAATTGAGCAATATAATTTATTTTTCTATACAAAGCAGAAAATAAAATTGAATTTCTTAAAACCATTCAGTAGGAGGCAGGAGTTTTGAAATATTTATTTGAACAGAATCCTTCTGGAAGATACGAATGAAGCACAGTGCATTATTAAAAGTACATTTTGCAAGAGATGTTGAAAGTTTCCACTCATGGGCCAGGTTTGACTGTGGGCCAGTTGTAGTGAAAAGAGTGCTAGAAGTCAAAAGTATATTTTGAGTGGAGCCGAATCCATGTATTCTAACTACAGTGGCCAAAGAGTAAGACCGATTATTTTTTTCAAAAAACTATTCTTCAAATTTATTTTATCGCCTTCAAAGTAATCCCCTCCGCACACAATGCACTTATGCCCACTATTTTTTCAATCCTCAATGCATGCTAAAAAGTCATCGGCAGGGATGGCCTTCAATGCTCGCACCGATTCACGTTGAATCTCTTCAATCGACTCAAAACGGTGACCCCGGAATGGTCTTTTGAGTTTAAGGATTAGCCAGAAGTCGCACTATGTGAATACGGTGGAACGATATGGGTTTCATTTTTGGCGATAAAGTCATGAAGAATCAATGCAGTGCGAGTTGGCGCATTCAGTGTTTTCAGTATCAATCGAGATTTGACACGTTGGAGGCCTAAAACATCTTTTCAAATAGAATTTTGAAATTCCAACATTATCATCAAGGTCTCTAATTGTAAATCGACGGTTTTGCAAGCACCAAATCTTTAATTTTTTACGAGCTTCATCGGTTGAGGTTGATGATCGACTAGAGAGCTCTTCGTTTTCAACGCGTTCTCTGCCTTCTTTGATATACCACTTTGAACATTTCTTTCCGATATAAATGCTCACCGAATGCCTTCTGCAACATTCTATACGTTTCCGCAAACAAAATTTAATGCAAGTTCTTTGTTCAATTAATTCAGACATTTCAAAAATCGCCTGAATCAGTTTTAGCGTCTCACAAAGCCAAGCGTAACTCACATACTAATGAATGTTTTGACGTTAAATTTCACACAGATGTCAGGGACATAGTCAGCAACCTAAAAAAGAAAGAAAATTGAAAAATTGAAAAAATGAAGCATTCTTCCGCACAAATTCTATTGCAGTCAAAGCACAGAAAAAGTTGATTGTGAAATTTGTCACATGCCCTTTATGTTGCTTAATGACCGAGAATTTAATTTTAACTAGGTAAATGAGACTTCTCCCCATTTTTTATACAATGATTCAGCAGTAGCGTACGCTCAATTCTACGGAAAATCTCCAAATCCGGATATTAGATTTCTCTTTTTTGGTAAATTATTTTTTTAGGGGGTGATTAGTAGCAGCGGGGAGCTGGCGTATCTACCTCTTTCCCTCACTCGCTGAATTCATTGTTTACTTTTGGATGGTTTTTCCCTATATCGTGTCTTATAACAACCCCTCGAACTCATATGAATAGTGCAAAATTAATTGCTTCTCCAGAAATTAAAACGTGTCCTATTTTTCTTCTAATGCAAAACGCCCAATTTCAACCTTTCTTTTTTTTTCTTTCTAATGCAGCTGGCAAACACAGACACCTTGGTGTTGGATGCCTAATTTCAACCTCAATTATTTAAATTTATTTAATTGACAAAAATACTTTTATATTGCAAGCACTTCTCATTGGATCGTCTTCAAGTTTATAGCCTGCTTAAAGAACTTCTAACTTAAAATTAAAATATGCTCATTTTTATGCCCTTTATCCGTTATTTATAGATCTTGATATCAATGGATGTTACAATGAAATGGTTTGATATTGATATAACGATTATTGATATCAATGGGTTTTACAATGAAATGATTTGATATTGATAAAATGATTATTGATATCAATGGTTTGTAGCAATGTACAATGAAAGGGTTTGTACAATGAAATATTTGATATTGATAAAATGGTTATTGATATCAATGGTTTCTGCAATGAAATGGTTTGATATTAATAAAATGGCTATTGATATCAAGGGTTTTACAATGAAATGGTTTTGATATTAATAAAATTTTTATTGATATTTATAATCTTTTACAACTGAAAAAAAATAGTAGTTCATGATGCTTTTACTATGCATTTTTAAACAGTAACATTTTAAAATAATGCAATAGGTTATGCTGCTTAATTATAATTTTTTATAAATATAACAGCTCCTTGTTATAATTCGCGCCTCAACATTATTTTGGAAAAATTTACACAACCGAGATAAAGATTTGAATTACATGATCCTTTTGTTATATCTTCCATCAATCAGAATAAAACAAGCGACTACAGCATTCAACATCAAATACATTATTTTTAATGGCTTTGGATAAAGATGCCAGGAGTAATAAATATGCAATAATATTACTTAATTTAATTAATGTTTTGTAATTGGTAGGATAAGGATACATTCAGTTCTAGCTTTAATTATCGTTATTAAAATTGCATACTAAAAGTTTTGTTCATTTTTGACAGCATTTATTTACCTTCAGTATCACAAGTAAACTTTTTAAATAAATAAAATAATATATTTTTAAGAAAATATTGCTTTAAAGAAATTTAAAATGATCATAGTAAAAAGAAAACAGAAAGTCATATATTTGACAAGTATTTAATCAGTAATATCATGATTTCTATGGAATGTGGTTATTTTGTTTTCCATTCAGTTATAAAAAGAAATTTAATTCTCGTTTAACTAAATAGAAGCCTAAAACTTTAACATCCGCTATTTGGATATCACCAACATATAAAAAAAAATCAAAATATTTATTTGCAATACATTATTTTTAAATAAAGCATGTAAATTATTTGTTAAATTTTTGCAAAACAAAAATTTTAAAGTTTTGACAGCTTGTTTATTAAATTAAAAAAAAAAAAAAAAAAAGCTGCATACATTCATAATGCATACTAAATTAAAATAAGCAAAAAATAGATAATTAAATTAAAAAAGTACATGCAATTGCAATTCTGACAAGATCTAATACAATTAAAGTATAAAACTACATATTCACATTTTAAAGAACAAAAATGAACGAAATCAATCAATCAACAAATATATTAAATTCTGTATTATGAGCCACAGATAAAAAAATTTATGACAAATGTATACTAAGGATTTCAAACAAAAAGTTTCGAGTTAAGCATTGTTATATTTAAAAAATAACAAAAAATAAAAATTAAAAATAAATTTCAATCAATTTCGCAACATCATTAATTCCATATGAAAAATATTTCCCAGTTTTAAACAATTAAAATTAATTTCCCCGCAGAATTTTTAAAAATATTAAAAATATATTTCTACCTAATATAAACTAACCTTTTCCTTTCTAACCTTTAAATATATTCTTAAAAATATATTAAAATAATATTTAAAAAAAAAAAAAAAATTTCTAGTCTGAATATACCTGAAACGAACCATTTTACCGCTGATTGTGTACCAGTCAGTTTTAAAAGTTTTATCAACATGAATATGTGGTTTCAATGATTGTTAATTGAAAGACTATAAACTAGTCTGATTAGCATTTATCTGATCTCTGATTAACATTTATTTTTTATCATGATATCCCGTTGGGAGAAAAAATATTAACCAAATTCTTTCAGTATCAAATAGAAAAAAAGTTCCCCTTCCTCTTAAAAAACCATTAGATTAATTTAAATGATTTAATCGTTTATTTGTATATAAAGGTTATGAAAGAAGATCTGCAGTTGTATGACCTCATGGAGTTTTAATGCGAGACGTCATTGAGAAGTGTTAAAACCAGTCTAGTCAATAAATGGGATTGCTTTGTCTAGCTACAGGCGTTTTGTGTACACTTGAGATTAATTAGACCGGGACTTACAGTTCAACGCAGATTCCAAGACACTAAGAAACATTCATGCAAACGCCCTGTATCGAACTTGAAGCGTGTGGTACCAACGGCCAGAGCGCTAGCCAATTGACCATCAGGCCGCGGTTTGATGAATTTCACTTTTTCTGTTTAAATGTTGCCTTGATAATAATAATTTAGAACATTGTGGAATTTGACATCCGCATACAAAAGCAGATGTACAACAGTACCAAGACCTTAATCCCGGAATTGATTGAAAATTATTAAAGGCAATTTTCGTTTAATAAAATGTGTAAGTTTTTAAGTTAAGTAAGTTAAGTAAAAGTGTAAGTATAAAAAGTTTTTACAACCTTCTGATAGGTTTGGCGGTGGGTTTTTAACTAAGGGAGCTTGGTTCGAAACCCAGCAAGTCCTTCTAAACTCATATCTTTCGTGTATGTGCAGGGAACGGATATGGTAAATCCATCTTTTTTTGTTAGACTTGAAACATTGGTTTGGTTTGTCACTCTACGGTCATTTTGTGCACACTTCCAGCTAATTAGACAGGTACCTACAGTTTAACATGGATTCCGAACCATTACAAACATCTATACCATGGCCAGGATTCGAACCTGAAGCCTGTCGTACCAAACGCCAGAGAGCTAGCCAATTTCAATAACTAGGAATCCTATGTCATCAGATTGTGGGGGGAATATTTGAATAACTCGGCAACCCTTAGAAACCGGGATCTGTTTACCTCAAACACTTTGAAAAGATGGTAAATAATGGGGAGGGGAATGTACAAATGTTTGAGAGGGTATTTCTCCTTTTGTCGGCTTTTTTTCGGCATATTACGAAATAGAAAGGGGTGCTAATTCAATGGGGCGCGGATACAAAAACGTTCTCTAAGTGCTTTTTTTACATATATTTTATAGAGTTTTAAAAGTACTCAACAAAATCTCTATCAGCAAGCTGTCACGCTACCGAAAATTTAAATGACTAGTAGAGAGCGGTATCAGATCAAAACACATGGATGCACATGGATTATTGAGCATGCTTTGATTCATGGCATGTTCATGGATTATTGAGAAGGGAATTTTTTCTTAACCAAACATTAACTGCAGAAACTTCTGTTGATAACATCTTATCACAATTTTAATTTCATTCATATTATAAACATAAAATTTAAGTTAAGAAAAAATATTAAATGTATATTTTTTTAGTAAGATGTAGCTACCAAGAAATAGATATTGTCAAAAATTATTTCAAAAAAATGAGCTCAAGTTTTAGCTTAAAATAAATAGACTCATTATTTTTTTTTTTTAATGTTTTATAACAACAAAAATAAATTTCATTCTATTAGTTTATACGATGATGTGAATTTATATTGCCCTTTAAATCATTGTGAACGAAAACGACTTATGATTTATCCAATTATCTGTATGTAATAAGTCAAAATTTCTTACTTCAATGTAATGCAATTTGAATGTTAAGTGAAAAATAGATAAATAATTCCTCCAATTATTACTAATTCAGTTTTTGCTTGTTCTTTTTTTCATTACAAATGCAAGCGCTATGTCTTTCACAATAATTCTATTATCGGTATCAGATTTCAAAAATAATTTTTGTCTCTATTTAGGAGGATCGTAGAGAAGCATGAAATTGAAGAACGGCAATCTACTATTACATTGTGATCGTGCTTTTTCTGTTAAATTCCTGAACTCCAAATATAACAACATGCTCCAGTGGACTGTAAACACCAAACTCTTTTATACAATAACCAAACGCATTCTCTCAATGTTCACCTTTTTCTTCAAACAGATAGACGAGCTCTTAATTTTTCTTAAACGTATGAGAGTAGAACCAAAATGATGCCAAAAAATGGTGTTAGATCATTCTGCTAATGAAATGTTAATATTATTTATAATGCCCCCTCATATCGAACTAGGGGTACTTCGGATGAATTTTTATTCTACTACGGCGCTAATAAATTTGAAAAAATTGAATTCTTCTTGAATTGGTTTCAGTGGAAAATATTTATTCACGATTCTCTAAATTGGAAAAAACATTTTACAAAGATATGAAAGTGCAAATAATTTGATTTCTTTGGATTTGGCACATATGATACTAGCTTACGTCAGTAACTTGTTTACAACATTTAATTTTCTATCTGTTTTCTTCTTGTTTGCAAATGTTTTCATTGCATTAAGAAAATAAATCTCTCAAAAATAATAACACTGGAGTTTTTATAATTTTTTTCAAAATGTCAATGTTCAATGACGCCATGTATTTATTTTTGAATAACATCGTTATTTTTTTATCTTCATCTCATGTGTGAATTTTTTAAGGTTTAAAAAAATGTTATGAAGAAAAAATATACTATTTTCTCCGAATATCAATTTTTCAAATTCATTATTTGAAAAATAAGAAGGTTATTGTTGTTGGAGCATACTTTTAGAATATTTGTTTTTAAAAATCTCAATAGAAAATAAATATACAAGAAAAATTCTTATTAATTAAAGACAAAATATTCTTCATTTTAATGTGAACATTTCCAATAATATTTATTACTGAAAAAGAATAATTAAGAAAATTTCAGTTTTAAGATGGTAGAATTAAAGCTAAAAAAGTGTAATCTCTTTTAAAGAAGAATAAATATATTTTTACAATAAATATATTTAAATATATATGTATTATATCAAAATATTAAATATATAAGTATAATATTTAAATATATAAATATTATCTTTCTTTATTTTGATATATCATGAAATAAATTAGTACAAACTGATGTTACGAAAAAAGTATTGAAAAAAACTTTCCTGAAATTTATGCAATTCCTACCCTATATATATCTTAAATTTTTAGTTAGCTAAATACTTTTTGATTCATTTTTTACCTTGTAGTGGATGA
>BPLR01001995.1:0-19732 GCA_021605095.1 Caerostris extrusa
ACGGGTCATTGCTAGCCAAGCGCAACTCAAACACCACCGAAATATTTTGACGCCACATTTCAACAGATGTCGACGACAAGAAACAGCAACCTAAAAAAAAAAAAAAAAATTGAAATTCCATAAGCCCCGGAATTTTAAATTGAAAATTGATATTAGCTTTTTTGAAACAGTGGTTTAATAAATAAAATTGAAATACGAAAGCTTATTGTTTTTAGGAACATATTTCTTAATTCATTCACGTCAAACATTTCCTGAGGTTTTACAGGCATTCAATTTGAGCGATAATTCACATACAATTAAATATACGACAATAATACAATTAAATATATGACAATAAAATATGCGACAATTCACATACAATATTCAATAGAAGTTTTAAAAGTAGATCCAACAGATTTAAAACTTTCTCGGAAAAATAAATTTTCAGCAATTATTCTGAATTTATTTTCCAAACATTAATATTAATTTTATTTTTGAATTTCACACTTCCAAAATCATTATCTATCCATTATGTCATGGGGAATGATCTATATTTGTGTACATCCCTGAATATGAAATGCCAGGACTTATATTATAATGTTTCTCTCGACTGAATACTTTTGAAACTGGGTGTGTCAAGTTGCAAAGCAGAAACTTTGTTAGATGTTGCTTTCGTGTGAAAATGTCTATTGAAAACTTAATGAGACCTGAATTTAATGGGAGTTGAAGGCACAGAATGCTTTCATTCTTAAAGGATCCCTTATTTTCTGCAATCACGAAAGTAGATAACATTGCAAAAATAGACGCAAATGTTTAGAAAAAGATTGTGAAAAACTGTTTTTAAGTTTCTTCATTCCTTTTTAGAACTGTTTGGTAAAAGTTCTTTGATATATTATTCCCATGTGATAAATGAATGCCATATACTTATTTATGAAATGCCATCAGGGACTACTATCATGGTAAAGCTATGTGGAACATAAGTTCATGAATTATAATTAAACCCGAGGAATAATAATGAAAAACTTTAATAAAAAATGAAGGATAATAAATTGAATTTTTATTGAATGATAATAAAGTGAATTTTTATTGAATGATAATAAAGTGAATTTTTAATGAATGATAATAAATTGAATTTTTAATGAATGATAATAAATTGAATTCTTTTAATGAATGATAATAAATTGAATTTTTAATGAATGATAATAAATTGAACCCGAATGATAATAAATTGAATTTTTAATGAATGATAATAAATTGAATTTTTAATGAATGATAATAAATTGAATTTTTAATGAATGATAATAAAGGAAATTTTTAATGAATGATAATACAAGGGAATTTTTAAGGAACGACAATCAAGGCGAGTTTTTAAGCGAACGATAATAAAAGCGAGTTTTTAAGGAACGATAATAAAAGCGAGTTTTTTAAGGAACGATAATAAAAGCGAGTTTTTAAGGAACGATAATAAAGCGAGTTTTTAAGGAACGATAATAGCAAAGCGAGTTTTTGAGGAACGATAATAAAGCGAATTTCTTGAGGAACGATATTACAAGTGAATTTTTAAGGAACGATAATAAAGCGAGTTTTTAAGGAAAAAATAACTTTTTTCGAACTGGCCTGATGAGGAGTTCTTCTGGGATTTCCACCTGCACTGTGAGGTAAATACCACATTGTTATCAATGAAATTCTTACCGTCAGGACTATTATCGTGGTGTAACAACATGTGTGAGGTTCCTGAAGGATTATAATGGAAAAATTAAAAGAATAATAAAAATAAACTCTTTATTAATAACGATTATTTTATAATAATAAAAAAACATATTTTTATATCTACTATTATACTCTTGTATCATTATTTATTTTGCGACTACTTATGTGAAATAATTAATTGCTATGTTGAGCAATTGATTCGCAAAATAGTTAAATTCTAATTTGTTGATGCATTTCCTTAAAGCCCATGGTGAACCCTATTTTTGTAGCAAAATATCCGTGGTTATTTAGGATCAACTTGTTAGCATAATCAACTCAAAACTTTACTTATAGAAGATTGAATTTGAATTCCAATTAAGGAATGAATGATTTGCTACCTATCTTAAGCCTTTTTTATCATGGTCAACAAGAAAATTCCCTACGCGAATTATGTCTAGAGTTTTTCCAAAAAATTTTGAAATGGACTCTATTTTCAGGCAATAAACTAAAGATTTTGTTCTCTAGTTTTTTAATATTTTCTTCAAACTGTCAATTTTGTTTGCTAATAAGTGGAAGAAATCCTTCAAAAGTTTCATCAAGAGGTTGTCTTTTATTTATTACTTTTACTATTTTTAATGAAACGTGATTTGATGTAAATATTTATATTACCTTTTGAGAATGATCAGGCAGTAATCCTCGGTCTGTAGACATTTTTATGTTAGTGAACAACGAGAAACGAAAGTAAAGAGTTAGCAGTAAAGAAACAGCTTTTAAGAAATTTTTCAAATCATTACAATTTATTGAGTATATGGAAAACAAAAAATAAATAAATAAAATAAAACAGATATTTAAAATTATATATTTGTTTTATTTCATACATTTTATATAATTTTTAATACGACCTTTTTATAATTAAATTCTTGTATTTTTGTCACCTTGTTAGAAAATATGGTTTTCGTAAAAATATTTCACAAAATTTAATTTTTTATTAAAATTAGGTACTTAAATTGCTAATTATTTATTATTCAAACTTGATTGAAAATTAAGCAGTAATTAAATCAAAAATATTCTTTATCAGCACCGTAGATTAAAATTTAACTTTCTTAATTAAATATTAAATTTAATTGTACCATCAATAAGCACATTAAAAAATGAAGATTGCTATAACAACAAACCTAATAACTAGTAATTAATAATAAAATAATTAAACAAAAAGTAACTAGTTTTTAGAAGAGGGAAACAAATTGAAGATTACTTCTCTTGAGTAAAAAGCAATTCAAATAATTTAAAAATTGTTTTATTAAGGATTTAATTAGGTATTAAATACGAAAAGGTTAAGAAAAAAAGATTATTTAGTTACTTTAATACAAATTCGATACGCATTGCTTTCGAATTCAAGCAGGCGGTGTGCTGGATAAAAGCAGACAAAGAGGATCTTAGTAACCCATTGTTCAGGTTCCATTCCATAGGTCAATGTGCAAAATGAATCAGATATAAACCAACTCTTAAAACATTATTATAAAAATATTTTAGAGCAGAGTTCCAAAGAAGAACTGATGTCTATATATTTTTTTTGGGCTTAATCTATGTAATAAATAATGTAATTAAATAATACTTCTTTTATTAAATACCATATACATTAAAAACCATAAAAATCTTTCTCACAACTTAGTATTTTGATTCATGTCCTTCCCCTCTTCTAATTTTTTCATATTTTGTCATTGTTTATTTTTTTTCTTTTGTAAATAATCTGATGATTTGATATCTTTTTAAGAAATAACAACCAAAGTAAGCCTCTGGGGGTAGATCCCATATAAGATTAATAATGATCCAGAAAACTTAAGAAATATAACTGAACCATTGAATTAACTATTTCCTCTGAAAAGAATAATAAATAAATAAAATAAAGAAAACAGCCAATAAAAAAAAAATTTATAACAAAATTTCACTAACAGTGGAGAAGAAAGCAGCAGAAGATATGAATTCTATTAAAATGTTTAATCTTAAAAACCCATCCATGAATTTAACTAACTATAAAAGGCGTAGATGATATTGAGCATCTTGTCATAAAACATTTGAAAAGCAATAGATTTTAGTAACGAAACCAGTTGTGGAAACGAAAAACTGAGGAAGAGATATAAATACCATCCAGTTGAGCCAAGGGAGATTTTACAGTATTAAAAATCTGAAACAGATTCCAAAGTGCAGCAAAAACGTGAGTTCAGCAATCTGAAACGATTTTCCAAGATCTCATAGTTTTCCTAAAATTTCCATTTTCTGCTTTGAAAAGAAACACACAAAGGCTACAGCAAATGCCTGTCAAAGAATTTGAAAAAAAAAAAAAATTGAAGTGATCAGGACTGGAAAACCTAATCCCCAAAACAATACACATAATTGGGGGAAAAATGAAGATTATTACATTGTGTTATTTCTTACTTCTTTGCCAATGATTTGTACTATAATGTATACATTTGCTCAAACATGTATACAATGTATATAATGTGTATACAATTCATACGACTATAATAATACAATACAATACAATGTATACAATTTTAGAGCATGTATACAATTTAATGAGAGCATGTATATAATGTGTATACAATTCATATGATACAATAATACAATAATGTATACAATTTTAATGAGCATGCATACAATGTATACATGTTCTCATTAGATTTGGAATATTACATATGCCGGTTAAGACGCTTTTATTTTTTCCAATATTGCACTAGGAAGTCGAAAGTTGGCTGAGTTTAAGCTGATGCGATTTGACCGACTTTTTTTCATTGCGTGGGTTTCAAATTGTGTCAAAATGACATATAGAGTTGTGACGAAATAATAAAAACTGAACTGTATTGTACCTATTGTATGATAGAGTGAAATATTAGTCATCGTATCTGGACGATGCGTTTTCTCGTAATTTTTGATTGATTGGTAAACCCCACTGTAACCGACTATTTGCGGGTGGGTCTGGGTTAAAAATAAGCAGTTATTGTCCTTTTCTTCTGTACCCCCACCACTCTAACACGTGCATTTTCTTAATGACGACAACGCAGATCTATTCCAGAATCTGAGGGTGAGGTCGATTTGCGGGGGTTGAGGTGGGGAGGGTGCAAAAACGACGTTTTCAGGGGAGGGGTTCTGGAAGGTTGCCAACTTTCCGCCATGTTCCGGAAAAAAGGTTGGCTCGGCCACTTTTATTTCACTCCTAGAGGTCGCTGTTTGAGGAATGCCAGTTTCTTTTTGTACAGAGTTTCTTATTCTGGTATTTGTGGACGGATGTAATAAAAACGAGTTGGTCGCTTTTCTTTTACCCAACTTTTTTCTTCTTTTTTTTTTAATAAAAGAATCCTCACTTCCGCTCGAAATGCAACTCTTGTTTCGAATTCGCTTTTTCATTATTTGCATCCTTCCCGCTGAAAAATGGTGTTAAAAATTCAAGAGGAGATTGGGGTGGTACGAATTCATTTAAAAACTTTCGCTCCCTTTTACGTGTGTGGGGCTGTTTGTTTTTATTTATGTTTATTTACTTTTTAATCTTTATTTTTCTCTTGTAAATGTGGGTATTAGAAAATATGAAGAGCTTTTCTTTAATCGAAAAAGTATAGTTATCTCCTTCTTATTTTATTTCTGGGACATCATCCAAGTCTTTTACCACTAGTTACATGGTGCCAGTTCTTTATAAAGCAAGGCTGTTTTAAAAATAGCCTAACCATCTTTATCATTGAAATTAAGAGACACAATTTTATTTAAACATTATCTTTTGTTCATTTTTTTGCATTTCGAAATAAAAAAATTAAAAAGAAATTGTAACTAAAATAACATTTTTTTTTTTTTAAATAAAAGCCTCGGCATATAATACATCTGTTTATACAATGTATATCTTTTGTTCATTTTTTGCACTTCGAAACAAAAATGAAAATAAATTTTAACTAAACACAATTTCTAGATACACATGTATTTTTTTTTTTTTTTTTTTTTTTTTTATAAAAGCTTCAGTATACAATCCATCTGTTTATACAATGTAATGTTAATAATTATTTACTACTGTAAAAATCTAGGTTTGAAATTTCTCATTTTAGACGTACGAATTAAAGTTTTATATTAATAAATAGGATGTAAAAAAAGGGGGATTAATATTGAATTTATTCGAATTTTTTTTTTTCAGACATGTAAACTAAATTTTATCTTAATGGAGCCAAACAATTACGCTTTGGTTTTTACATTATAAAAAATTTCGTATATTAATAGGAGTTGTAAGTTGTAGACATTTTTTGGTTTTCAAGTTATTTTCTTTAAATCAAAATTATGAATAAAAAAATTAAACATCGTACTTTATTAGAACAATTGTTCATATAATCCTTCATGTAACATAACTGATTGCAAAAGGATGATTTCAAGAAAGAAGCTTTTCAAGAAGCTCATAATGAAGTCTTTATTTGCGCAAGTTCAAACGAGTTTTAATTAAACTGAAAAAAAATAAATTAATATATTTTTAAGAGAAAGGCATACAGTCGTTAATTAAAATTAACAAGGTTGGTTTCACTTTTTAAAAACGAGATGCTTTGATTATTCATGATTGGTGTTTGACAGTTATTTGTGATTTACCTAAACAAAGAACTGGATTTTTCTAAGAAGTTAATTAAAAAAAAAAAAAAAAACATAAATATGATGCTTAATTTAAATTTTCATTTGTTATCTGATATTATAAATGTTATTTCAATCGATGAATTTTCGTTGAAAATGTAATATTTGTATAATAAATGTGTATTTGTTTAATATTTGTTATATACAAATGGGTAAATATTTAAAGTGTTGGTATTCTTTGAAATTCTGAATTGAATTCCTTTATACAGAAATGAAGTATAGTATTATTTATCTTCAAATATAGTTTATAAAACAAATTCGACGGAAAAAAAAAAAAAAGCCTGCCTCTAAAATTACATTAAAATTCTTGCATATGAAGATAAATGGCATTTATGCTATTGCTTTCAAATGCCATAACTTTGAAATTGATCTTTCACCACTGAAACAGTAGATATATAGAAGATTCAACGTTGCCCAGGGTGCAACCACAAAAAAGGGGGTAGAAGGCTGATGCACACCTTTTGAGCTTTTCAATTTGAAACGCACATCCCCAAGGTTGGCATCTGAAGATTCTATTTAACCCTTGCCTTTCTTCTTGCCCAACGAAATTTTTGTGCTCCTTCCCACCATTAATATGAGAACCTTTAAAATCAATAGTTTTATAAAAGCAAACACCCTATCCCATCTCAATATGCCATAATTTACTTTTAGTTTAGTGTATATGACTGAGCCTTATCAAATTTTAAATTGAGTTGTTTCAATAACATTGCTATAACTATGATTTACAATAATTGCTATAACTATGATTAACGATAATTGCTGTAGCTATGATTATCGGTGATTGCTATAGCTATGATTATCGGTGATTGCTATAGCTATGATTATCGGTAATTGCTATAGCTATGATTATCGGTAATTGCTATAGCTATGATTATCGGTAATTGCTATAGCTATGATTATCGGTAATTGCTATAGCTATGATTATCGATAATTGCTATAGCTATGATTATCGATAATTGCTATAGCTATGATTATCGATAATTGCTATAGCTATGATTATCGATAATTGCTATAGCTATGATTATCGATAATTGCTATAGCTATGATAAACAATAACACTGCTGTAACTATTATTAACAATAACACTGCTATAACTATTATTAACAATAACAGTGCTATAACTATTATTAACAATAACAGTGCTATAACTATTATTAACAATAACAGTGCTATAACTATTATTAACAATAACAGTGCTATAACTATTATTAACAATAACACTGCTGCAGGAGACGCAAGTGACTAGTGTCTGCATATGATGTACATATGTATTTTCAAATTGCTGTAGTTTGGATCAGATGCTAAATTCCATAGTCTTAACAATAATTTTTAAAATAAAAAGTATACTCCAAAAATGATTCTTAACAGTATATAATGCAAAGTAACTTTGAGAATTTAAGTACATAATATTTAAAGGAAGTTTTTTAAAAATGTTTTTATATTTTATGGATCATAATTACAATGACATTTTTTTCTTATCTTTTTAGGTAAGTTTCGATCATGAAACACCACTCATTCTTTCCAAACTCTTCACTTCCATCTGAAAGGTAGGATTGTTTTGTTTAAAACATTTTACATTAAATATTAAAAGCTCATTATAGTAAATATAAATTAATTTATTGAACACAATATAAATTTCAATAGTAGTGTAAAGGCTTCTTCTTTTAGTCTTCTGTATAGATTTTGCTTTCTCCAATTATTTATAAATAAGATATAAGGTATATATCTTAATAAGGTTACAAAAATCTGTAGTTTCTATAAGATATTGGATTACCTTTTTCAAATGGCAAGTAAAAATTTTTTAAAAATGTTTTTATTATTTCGATTCGGTTTTGTTATGTTTTATTTATTATTTTTTAGTATAGTTTTAGTTTTGTGCTGAAATTAAAGGTAAGTTATAGTTTCCTTGTTAAAAGGAATTCCAAAATTTAATATATGAAATCGCAAATCGCATCCAAATTTACGAATTTCAGTAATACAATATACATTTGAATAAATTTTCTTAAGAAATGTTTAATATTGATAAAAGCATCAATAGTTTGAATGATAAACGTTATCAGTCAATTATTATGCTATTTATACAATTACAGAGTGATTATAATTGAAATCCCACCAGCTGTGGAAAAAAAAAAAAAAAAAAAAAAAAAAAAAAGAAACACTCGTCACAATGAGTTCAAATTAGAACTGAAGATACTTGAAGAAGGGGAAACGGTGAGACATCATGAAAAAGTTGCAATGTGTATTAATAGATGGCGTTGTAAGCGTCACAAAGAAAGTGAATTTTACTGCCAGTATTATTTTGAATCGAAATGACAACGTATTTGGCATGAGTTGCACATTAAACCAACTGTAGTGTTCAATGTGCTTGATTGTTTCAGTTTTTTGAGGGACAAAATGACTTCCAAGTCATTCAACAGTTGTGACACTGTTAGTGGAAAGCCCATCCACCACTGCAAGGTCATAACCAAATTGGATAGGAAAAATTGGTGAAACTTTTTTTGATGCCATACCATTTCTCCCTTCTTTAAGTATGTTCAGTTCAGATTTGAACTCATTGTGACAAGTGTTTCTTTTTTACAGCATTTTGAAATTGGGACTTTAATTATAATCACCCTGTATAACACGATTAAAAGTAGAAGCAGTCATCACATTACTGTTGTATTATTCATTGAATGCGTTTATTCATTTGAGTAAATTTTCGTGGTTTACTTTTTTAAACTGTCAACAGATTATTTGCTAAAATTTCTATCCCTATTAAACGTAAACAGAAAATGTTCATAAAAGAATTATTTAATTATAAAAGTTAAATCTTGAATTATTCAATTTAATTATTGATTTTTTGATAGGAAAGTTATTTATTTTTTATTATTATTTATTTATTTATTTATTTTTTGTGTGCTTTTTGTCAACTATAGATCACGATTCTATTGAACCTAATGATACCTGTATGGTTTGGCAAAATATTTTTCTAGCTACTATCTTCGATATAATTATTTTTGACAATTTTATTGAAATCAAATTTTTTTAGGGACTAACGTGATCTGAAAATACTTTTAACTGAACCAAATGACTTGCCCTTAAGTAAAATGCATAATTTTTGAAAGGAAATTCATGTTGACTAATTTTTTTTTCCCCCGCTATAAAAAAAGCTATTATTTATCGTTATATTTTTGGCCTCTACTTTTAACCTGTCTACGGCATTTAAAACTTTCAATTACTGAGGTAATTTGAATGAAATGAAACTAAGACAACTAAATACTCTTCATTCAGATTAGAAATATTTTTTCCAGACAATATATACATTAAAAAATTAATGATCTCATTTCTATCAAAAGAAAATGATACGACTATTCCTAAAATATCACCTGCCTGAAAATTATCATTATTATCAATTACTATTATTATTAAAATATCACTTGCCTGAAATAATCATTATTATCAATTATTATTATTATTATTAAAATATCATCTGCCTGACATTTTAAAACATTTTTGGACCAATCCCCCTTTTTCACAGTTAGTATTATAATTTCTATAGAACAAGTGATCATTGCAGTAAGTAAACAGTTTTTTTTTATATCAGATTTTGAGATATGAAACAAAATTCTGTTAAGAATTTGTAATTTTTTTCTCCTTAAAGAATCGATGCAACTCATGTCGTTAAATCCTGTTCCACAAAAATTCATCATTGCAGTGTTATATAGCTTCCACTTGGATTTTTTAAATCAAATCCACCTGTTCTACTTCTCCCAAAAATATGTGAGACAAGTATAATATTTTAATACTTTTTTTAAAAAATCTTGAATTAATATAGCATTATGTAGCCTCTTTTCCTAAATTAATGTAACCATTTCCGCAAAAAATGATTCTACGTGGACGCATTTTTTCTGGGTAATTTTTTTCCCTAATACAGCTGGCAAATATTTAGATATTTATCTTTTATGCCATAAGCAAGGGCTGCATCGGCGTTACTCATTTAGCATTAACCAGAAAGGGCGTGTAGCTTGAAGATATCTTACAGACGCGAATAATACTACCCCGTAACGGTCTACGATCATATTAGACGGGGACCTACGGTTTAAAGCTGTGGTATCGAGTGCCAGAGCTCTAGCCACTCGGCCATCAGGCTCCTTTTTCTGAGGCAGCCTGATGGCCAACTGGCTAGCGCTTTGGCTTTTTGGTACCACCAGGCTCCAGGTTCGAATCCTGGCGGTGATATGGATGTTTGTGAGTGGTTCGGAAGCCCTCGTGCGTACAAGATGACCGTAGAGCGATAAATCAAACCCCTTTTCTTGAGTAATATTACATATTTCTTTCATCCAATATTTTTATGTCAATTATTATAATTTCTTAATCGATTTATATCTATTATGCAAGATTATTTATGGCATGCCTTTGAACACTATATACTTCACAACTTAATATAGCAAATACTTTACAAAAAATCTGAATGTTCTTTTCGCATTTATTATTACTTTTACAGTTTTCAATTTTATTATTTATCTTAAAGCTTGCGAAGCATACTATATGTTCAGAGAAACTTTTTAAAATAATTTGTAACTGTTGAAGAATTTAATCTGCTATCCTGACATTCAAAAGCGTTGTGCTATAGCTATTTCAAGCATTCGAAAAGGTTAATGTTTTGATTAATTTCAGTAAATACACCTTATTTTAATATTTTGTAAGTTCTGATATTTTTTTGATCCCGTTTGAATGAAAGTGAGTTTTCTCGCTATTTCTTTCACTCTTTGCAAACATTCATCAGGTTGTCAATTTATTTTCCTTGCGATTTGTAAATATTGTCTTTAACTTTGAGCCCTTTTTTTTTTTTATTATTGTTGTATGGGATAAGACTCATTGGTATAATTTCATAAAATAACCAAATCTGAAAATCTTTTCAAAATGTCACTTTTTTTTCGTACTCTTTTTGTTTACGAGGAGTTTGTAAAACTGTAAATTTTTTTTTCCATTTAGTAAAACGAATTTTTTGAAGAATGTTTTGATAAAATCAGCAAATAAGTCTTTTGGGAAAAAAATGGAAACTGTTTTATATATAAAAATAATTACTTTTATTTTAATGATTTAAAAATATTTTTTTAATATAATTTTTTTGAATGCAGTATTGTTTATTTTTAAATAAGTTTTATAAACAAATTATTTTCTCGTCCAATTAAAAGATTTTACGAAATGATCCGTTAATGTGTTCTTTTTTTTAATGTAGTGTATAATTAAAATTTTAAATAATCACATACCTCGCAGTTTGAAAAACTTAAAGGAAACCTTAACAATTTATTATTAAAAAATCAAGAAACACATTTTGGCCTTTTGAAATTTCTTAACGAGAACTAGTTAGTTGATCCTTAAATGTTTGTTAACTGAGGTTAATAAACATATTCTCATTTGAATGAAGAACATTTTGTTTTTCAAAATCATTTGAATGTTTCTAAGTAGTTTAAAAGTCGAATAATTTTATTTTTGATTTTCTTGCTTTGCTATTTTTCAAAACTGAAGAAATAATTACATTGATGAGATTTTTTTTTGTAATATATTATGTTGGAAATAATTAATTTTTTGTGTCTTGAATAGTTTATCAAAACAAATGGAGTTTAAAATGCTATATATCCTATTTTCCGGTCTAAGTATAAATACTATTTGCTGTTTAATTCCTACTTTTAATAATATAACCATAATTGTTATTGGTTTGTTTTCTGATCATAAAAAATGGCTAGTTCCAAGAAATAAATTCTACTACGCTATTTAATCAGATTTTCTTCCAGTTTCTGTTTCTTTCATATCCGTCCAAAATAAATTCCCTTCCTACCACGCGCTACAGTAGAACTTCCACATTTTCAATTAATTTTCTCAATTTTGCTAGCCTAACTGATTCAATTGGTAATTTATCAAAAGAAGGAAACTTCAGCTCGAAAAAGATAAAGAACAAGAGAAATGATTCATGCTTTAAACGTGGCGCTTAAATTATTAATCTGCTCATGTATCATAAACGTAGTTTCTTCTTCCTCCCCTTACATTTATTGTATTAATTTGCTGTGCATATTTATCAAAAACGATAAATAGGGGATATGCATCATAAACGTTAAAATGCCCATATTGTATTTGGCAATCTTCCCTGTTTATATGAATATTTTTCTGAAGGATAATTTAAAAACAAAAATAGGATAAATCAGAAAAAAAGTATTGAAATTCGAATCCTTTCAGTTTTATTATAGGTAGGTTTTACGGATTATTTGTGAAATAATGTCTTTTTTTTTTTAAATAAGAAAACAATTTTATAAAGAAAAGTCCAAATTTGGGGAAAAAAAGGATTTAAAGATGGTTTTAGTTAGCTTATTTTCGTATTTCTAACACAGTTAATGGTATACAGTCCGCATAGATTATTTAGTTTATTTTAAAACAGATTAGAAAAGTATCTATGCAGGAGTAAGATTCTACCACTTTCAAATAAAACGGATCGCATGTCAACTAACTAGTAATTTTTATACTGGACCCTTGAGTATTTATATACTATAAAGATAATGGCGTTTTATGTTTGAAAATAAGATTATTTTTTAAAGGTAGAAAAATTGCATCCAATCATTTTTTTTCTTTCTTATAATATTTTCATAATTTTTTTTAAATATGTAATCTGTTTCTTTTCTTTTAAAGATACATCCTTATGCGCAATAAACATTAAATTAATGTAATAATTTTATTGATATCCTTAAGATAATGAGACCACGTCTAGTTATCTTAATAACTAGACGTGGATAACGAGACCACGTTTTAAATATTTTATAGAAATGTTTTTGGTGCTGTTGTTAAATTAAGTTAAAAAACATTGACAAACATGAAAATAAAAAAATATAAATTAAAATTTTTTGTTAAAATTTAGCAAGAATTGCCAAATAAGCGAATTTTTTTACTTTACGTAAACACTCCCAACTAAAAGAATAGTTAAAATATCCCATTTAGTTGCGTAAATGCAAATATATGTTCATTATGCATACATTGAACCGATGGTACTCATATTATGGGCACTCTATGTATCGTATTCATAATTAGCATCTAACCAAAAAAAAAAGAAGAAAGCGTTTTAGTAAAGTAAGCGGTTCATAAGCCACATTTAAAGCCAAAATTTCTACCTAATCTTTTCTATTAATATTTTTTTATTTGTTACACCTTTTTGTCAATTTTTTCAAAATCTTATTTTTTAAACTTTATTTAAACACTCCTAAAATAATATGTAAAACATATCAAATTTACTTGCGTTAATTCTGACATATATCCAATGGGAAAAAAAAAAGGTATTGTTTTTAACAAAAATGCCAATAACTCGTATTTAAATTTAATATTTTTAAAACCTTTCAGTTCAATGCATATATTAAAAGCATTGAGTTATTTTTTCGGAATCTAACGAAACTTTAACAGTTATGACTGCTATCATATAGCTGTGTAGCAAAAATTCTGTTTTTCATACATTCAATTGAAAGTTTGGAATGCATCGTAAAAAAAATATATCTCGACTCTAACTTTTGAAAACAGTTTTTTGTTTGTTTCTAAAGGTCTTTAAAATAAAACAATACAAAAAAACACACACTTTTTTCACGAAAATCGTGATTTGAACGTGGTCGGATAGCTTAATCTTAAATTTTTTCCAATTCATTGCATATATATATATAATATATATAAGAAATCTCATTTTTTATTTGCCAGCCCATTAATTTTATTAGAAAATACTCACATAATATTTCATCCAGAGATTTATATCTACACCTATACGTCTCCCAAATTCCTTCCTGCACCTGACTCTTCTACATTATTTCAAAAAACGTCACATTCTTTGCCAGATATTCTGTCTTATCGGGTAATCGCACACACCGGTGACCTGCAGACCAATTCCTAGAAATTTCCTGTCGCAAATTCTTTCCTGAAAGCGGTGTTCTCTATTTGCCACGACACCGCTGGTAATTGCTTCCACGAAAGCAATCTCTGACTGAATGGCCCGATATTAGAATATGTCACAATGCAGTTTTCGACTTCAAAAAGTAAATCAACGGACTAAAAGAGACTACAATCCTTATCCATATATGTGAAATTCTCTAATGCGAAGGGATGGTGAGTGATATCGTATAGACGGAAGCAGTCGATAGTTTCTCGTCATTGATTGGTTGGCAGTCATTAGCAATCCTTTCCTGACATGCTGCTAAGATTAATGGCAGCGCTAAGACCAGTTATTTTTCACATCAGGTGTAGACGACGGCAGGAACGAGAAATTAAAAAACTCCTTATGATTATTTTCCACTTCCAGTGATTATAACCTCGTAAAGGATAAGATAAAATCATGAATAAAAGAAAAGTACCTAAGTAACAAATTTTGTTTTTATGTAATGGGTGAAAGTTACGGGAAAAAAATATTAGGAACCTCACCGAAAAGTATTTAAGTTAATAAATGCTTTAATAATAACTAGCTTATTAATAATAATAAGTTGTAACTTTCTTATATTTTTCATCATTATATCATTAAAAACAATTTACTATATTATGCATTTAAACTTGTGAACTTTTCTACAGTTTGATCACTGATTGTATGCAAAATTGGCAAGCAGCCAAGTCGGAATGATTCAAACAAACCTATTCAATGGGGGGAAAAAAATAATTTTGAAGTTGTTTAAGTACAATACAAATAATTAAATTTTTAATAAATAATGATTTAAATTACTTAATATCAAAGTAAACATTAGATCAAAACATTCTACACTAACTATTGAACTTCTATTTTTCAATATTGTTTTGAGACGCGTGCATCTGACTAGCACCTCTAACAAGTAACCGATTCGTCCGTTTCCGCCTTTAAAACGGATGTATACCTTTCCAGACAATCTGGGGTCGAATTATAAATTAACTGTGTGCGAATCCAGTTCATTTTTGGTTTGTTTCAAATTGTTTCTGAAATACTACTTCCACTTCATTTTCGTTTCCCACAATATTTTCAGTTTAATACTCCAATAATTCATGGTAATGCTGTGAAACAACTTAAGCAGATTTTGCTTATTGAATAAGGAGTGTTTACATCTATTTCTTAATATTGATTCGCTATTTTCATTACTGTAATTTATTTCTGAAAAGCAATTACAATGTAATTTTCGATTTCACACTTAGCCTTTCCCCTCCTTGAAAAATCAGTTTTATTTTTCGCAGTTGCTTGAACTGAATATTGTAATTTTGTTTCACCTTAATTGTACCAACCTTGTTCACATCTTAAAAAGAAAAAAAGTTTTCTGCATAGAAATAAGTTTGTATTTAAGGCAAATTTTCATTAAAAGACTGTTTCAGGCTTCTCTATGAAGTTTTGTCTAGGTGTTGAAACTCCGTATTGGAATTTGCACCCACCCGGAAATTAAGAGCTTTGTTTCTTATGATTAGGACCGGGAACTAGAGTACCCCTCCAGCGAATGCTTCAGAGCTCAATTTCCTGTATCGCGTATGCACCTCCTCTCTTCTTTTCTTTAAATTATGTGACAGTCATTTAGGGAAACAGCTGCAAAAAGCTCTTTTGCGTGTTTAGTAACGAATATTATCACTGGGTGCAAGCTGAGATATTTCCAATAAGTGAAACTTCCTGTTTCACTAAGTTTAATATTCTAAATTATTTAATTTGCATCTTTAAGGTTGCACACATTTTGTTGCATTTCGAAATAGCCTTCTTTATGTTCACTACCTAGCTATGGGCATTTTTTTTCGTCTCTTATAAATATGAATCAATGTCTCAAAGCTTTTAGCATTTTAGCTTTATTATATATTTAAAAGCGAAAAATGGTATCACGCCTTGCGAAATCCAGATTTGAATCTCAAATAAAGCCCCAATGCATGTATTATCATGATTTGATTTTTTTTTAAGGAATGGAATCTTATGCGAAATCTCATTATGCAGTTCCAGAGCAAAATGCTAATTCAAAATAAGCAAATAATAATGTTGCTTTTGTGACATTCCTTTCTAATTAAAGTTCTTATTCTTGCCTTAATTTACATACTGAATTGACATGCAGAGAATTTATATGTATCCTCACTAATTTCTAATAAGTTATTTTATAATTGATTGTTGAGAAATAGACTTCATTTTTCCCTGGAACTCCATTTATTAACTAATATAACAACAACATCCCTAGGATCGGTTTTCAATTTGATATTGAAAAACAACTTAATGATGGTAAAACTGTTCCATTTGGAAAAGACACTAAATTTAATTGCAAACCCAAAGAGACCTTATAAACAAGAAAAACCCGAATAAAGCAAGACAAACATAGTTATTGCGGCTTAAAAAATGCTATATTTTATATAAATGTTTTTATACGTCTATAAAAAAAAAAATCATTTCTTCCAAAGGACTTCAATTATATGAAATATATATATTTTTTGATGCTACTGGTATAGAGTTTCATAAAGGGTTTTCAGTATCTAGATTTACAATTATTGGAAAATGAATCAAAAGTTATTAGACATTGTATTTAACCTAAGCATTAAATATATTTTTTTTTTATATCTAAAAAATGTTTGTTCTAATTATTAAGAAACAAGTAATACAAAAAAAAAAATTTTTAATGTCAATTCCTACTTTTTTTCACTATATTGCAGAATGTCCTTTATAAATAATTTTCATTCATTTCTTAAGTCTGTCTGGCGCCATCTATTGGTAGATATATCTAACTTAAATCTAAAAAAAAATTAAAATTAATTAATTTAATTTAATTACTAAATTAATATTTGAAAAATTGTATTAACATCAAGTGTCATCCACTATAAGTTAAAAAAAAATGTATTTGAACTTGAGTGGCTGAATAAAAAGTATTTTATGAACGATTGAAAATTTGAACAAGATATTTATAGCGAGAGTGTGAGCCAATAGAAGGAATTGAAAAATATCATAATGAGTCTTCTTACTAAATGAATGGAAAACAAATTTTTCCTCATGCATACGTACTTTCGTTTCTCAAGCTCTTTTGATACAAAATAATAGAATAGTACTGGAATAGGAGAATAGTTCGGATAATTCATGAAACCATTTAATTATAAACAAACCTGTTAGTTAACACAGCGTAATTACTTTTCTAATTGATCAGTGTGTTTCTAACATGAATTTTCCGATAATTTATGAACGAAATATTTAAGTAAATGAGATTGGGTGGCATGTAATGAAATTTAAATAGAATTATTGGGTACCGAAAAAATAAAATTGAATTCGGTACCCCGTAATTATTTTTTAATTTAATATTTTAACTTATTTTTTAGTTACTTTGTTTTGCGTTTGTTTTGGTTTAATTACTTTTGAATTTTTTATAATTTTTTTGTTTTTGATTTAAATTCTTAATCGACCATTTTAGATTAAAAATAATTTCACATTTTAATATATGCCAAAAGTACATATTTTTGGTGAAGGGAAACCACTATTTAGTAGTCTTATCCAACAAATACAGCAATCGATTCCTGAGTAGTTAATGACGATTTGTTTGTTTTCAGTTAAATTTCCAATCGATCATTTTAAATTAAAAATAATTTGAAATTTGAAATAAAACTTCACTAAAAATCCAGATTTTTTTAGTGAAGGAAACCACTATTTAGTAGTCTTATCCAACAAATACAGCAATCGATTCCTGAATAGTTAATAACGATTTGTTTGTTTTTCAATTAAATTTCTAATCGACCATTTGAAATTTTAATGCCTGTCAGAAATCCAGAGTTTTTAGTGAAGGGAAACCACTATTTAGTAGTCTTATCCAACAAATACAGCAATCGATTCTTGAATAGTTGCTGACGATGACAAAATTCTTCCCTTGCCGGTAGAAGGTGTAGGTGCACACAACCACTACGAAAATAGTTTCTGCTGTGGTAGCTGTTTTTAAATGATGTAGAATTTTGGATGGTTCTTCCTCTTCCGAGCAACTCTGCAGGTCCCAAAGAAAGAGATGATAGAGATGATTCGACTACTTTCCGATACCCGCTGAATCATCATCGAAAAGCGATCACGCTGTTGCTTTATCCCTTAACATGAATCGGCACTCTTTATAGTGACTGATAAAAGCTTGTGCCTCTTAATCATAAGACTCCATTATAATAGATGGAGTCTGTTGATCCTTGGAGAGGATTTTTATTCCGTGTATTTTTTTAACAATTCTTTTCAATGTGAATGCATTTGAAGTTTCATTGGTTTTTAAAAAAATTTAGTTGTAAAATTTATGCATAAACTAATAATTGCCCTCAATATATTTAAGTTGAAATTACGAAGTATGTTTAAGTTTTGCTTCAAATTCAACAAGGAGATAAATATAAGTAAATAGGAATGATGGATATTCATTTGACAAACTTGTACGCGTGTAAACATTGGTATAGAATACTAATTACAAGCTTTGATGGAGTGAAAAATGGTATTTATTTACAACTAAAATCTATCGAACTATGCCAATAAATGATGAATGTTTTTAAAAATATAGAAAGAACCAATATACATCAATACTTGAGATTGATTGAAACATTTCAGTTCAACAACTGCAAAAAAATCATGACAACTTTTATTTATCTTCATCACTGATTACGATCTACATCATATTTTATCATCATTACTTCATTTTCTTCAAAAATAGCTATTGTATAAAAAAAATATTGCCTTTTCATTAAATATTGAGTTTAAATAATAGTAACAAAATTCCTTTAGTAGCTTTAATTAAATTTAACTTTAATAAGTGGATTATTCTTAATATTATGCCATTCAAATTAATTTAAACAATTTAAATTGAATTATAAATATCCATTGTTTTAAAACTAATGTTCCGGAGTGTAATAGAATTGAGAATACTCTTTAAAATTATTAATATTGCTGACAGCCCTTTTTCAATTCAACAACAACATAAAATGACCATTAGGTTTTTAAATCTCCAACGTTATCCACACGTGTAACATATTTGACCATGACTGGTTAATTTTTTAACAATTTATGATCAATAGCTCGTGATTATTTATTAACTATTCTTGAAAACTAGTTTAGTCTTAAAGTTTTAAAACGTCTAGTCTTTAAAACTTTCAAAAACGTTAAGAAAGATCTATTTTATATTTGGCCTGCAATTTACTACCGTGGCTGAAAACATTTCCAGTGCATACATTTGCACTATTGCTGCACTCTCTAATGCAAATGCCAGTTGGTGTAGGACGCATATCACGTAAGTTAATGAATTATTCCCAGGTTTTCCATCCTGTCATCAGACGTTACGTGTTGGTGCAGTCTGCGTTGATTTCACCTTTTAGCGATCCCACGTCTGCCCGAAATGGATATCATCTAGATCGATGAATATCTGAAGCAGCTTGGTGAAGGTCCACATCTATTTTTTTGTAACGGTGCAAAAGCAACTATTTTCTCAGTCACTCG
>BPLR01001996.1:0-119820 GCA_021605095.1 Caerostris extrusa
AGTATTACGCGCGAGCTTTTTGATTCTCTCTATGAATGTAAGTCGGGATCACTTGAAAAAACAAGCAAATTGAAAAGAGCAAATCTCTAACACACAGCGAACATAAATCTAAGCACCTAATCAAGTCAAATACCTGCTAGCGAAGACAAGAATTAATACACGCATCTAATTTCAAAATTCGAAAAGAGTATATTGTGGATATAATATATACAGAGTGCATTAGCTGGTAATTAACAATGTATATCTACCCTAATACGTGCATTTTTATTTGCATTTCATAATTATGCAATAAAGATCCCCATGAATTAATTATTTTGCCTTGACACAGTTCTCTAAGAAAGTAAGTCGGATAATTTGAAATAAAACTAGTAAATTGAGAGAATAAATCTCAATAGCCAAGACAAGAATTAATACGCGCATCTAATTTTAAAATTCGAAAAGAATATATTGTGGTTTTATAATATATAGCGAATGCATTACCTGGAAATTAGCAACGTCTATCTATCTATACACGTGCATTTTTATTTGTATTTACATTTATGTAATAAAGATCGCCATGAATTAATTATTCTGCCTTGAAACAATCCTCTAAGAACATAAACCGGATCATTTGAAATAAACAAATTAGGAGAACAAAGCTAGCGTAAGTCAAAAATTAATACACTCATATCATTTTTAAAAATTCAAAACCTCAAATTAAAGAATTTCTAGTTCTATGGCAATAAACACCCAAGTCCCACAATCACTACAAATCGATCGAAGGGAGACCGTTCCATTATTCTAATTCCCCATTAAAACAACTCCTAATCCACCTGCAGGCCCCAAAAGGCATTTGACATCTTTACACGCGGGACATCATTAAGTGGTTTACAGAAACATCATTCACAATTTCGCAGAATGCATAATAAATTTCGCTTGGCTGCCCGAAACCTTCGTCGAGTTGTTTCAACGAACTAACAAATGGAAAGGCCGACGGCGCTCGCCGCAGAATGACGGCGACTGTAACAAAAGCATCCCGGCTCATTTAACGAAGGGCCGCCGTTAATTTTGCTGCCGCGGAAAGATGCAGGTACTCGTAACGGAACGCTTCTCGAAGCAGGCAATTCGAAATATGTAAATGCTGGCTGCCCTACAGTTAGGAAGCGAAACTTCTTACAGAATGGTACGACGCTTGATTTCGCCTTCGTCGACTCAGAATTACATTTACATCACATAATAGCTTTGAGGCAGAGGATGCTTGTAGTGCATACGAAATAACATACACTTCAATTTGGGTATTATTAAGCAACTGGCAATTAAGTCAAAAGCAAAGACGTTATGTATTAAATAATTAGTTAACAAGACCTAAGACCATGACTTTTTAACTAAGTTTCATCGCCAAATTTGACATCAACATCTTTAAAAGAGTGAAAATGAAGAATGTGAGAGTGAAGAATGCTCGAGATAATAGTATATATAATAAAAATAATATATACAGTTATTTTTTTATCACCCTTAATATCTTTGAGGCAGAAGATGCTTGTAGGGCATACGTAATAACATACACTTCAATTTGGCTATTATTAAGCAACTGGCAATTAAGTCAAAAGCAAAGACGGTATGTATTAAATAATTAGTTAACAAGACCTAAGACCATGACTTTAACTTTTCACCAAATTTGACATCAACCTCTTTAAAAGAGAATACAGAATATATAGTTATTTTTCTATTTTCCATCACACTTAAATAGCTTTGAGGCAAAGGATGGTTGTAGTGCATACGTAATAACATATACACTTCAATTTCAAATTTGGCTATTATTAAGCCACTGGTAATTAAGTCAAAAGCAAAGACGTTATGTATTAAATAATTAGTTAACAAGACCTAAGCCCATGTCTTTTTTTTTAACTAAGTTTCATCACCAAATTTGACATCAACCTCTTTAAAGAGAATACAGAATATAAGTAGTTACAGTTATTTTCCATTACATTTAATACTTTGAGGCAGAGGATGCTTGTAGTGCATACGTAATAACATACACTTCAATTTGGCTATTATTAAGCAACTGGCAATTAAGACAAAAGCAAAGATGTTTTATATTAAATAATTAGTTAACAAGTTCTAAGCCCAATTTCTTTTTAAATAAGTTTCACCAAATTTGACATCAACCTCTTTAAAGAGAATGCAGAATATAAAGTTATTTTTTACATAATAGCTTTTATTTTTCCATACCTTTAATAGGATGTCTGAAGTGCATACGTAATAACATACACTTCAATTTGGCTATTAATAAGCAATTGGCAGTAATTAAGTTAAAAAGCAAAGATGTTTTTATTAAATAATTAGTTAACAAGACCTAAGCCCATGTCTTTTTTAACTAAGCTCCCATCACCAAATTTGACATCAACCTCAGAATTTAAAATTTTTCCAGAAAATAAAAATATTAAAGGTACATTTTCGGACATAATATAATAAAACTAGCAGATATGACTACATGAAAACAATATTTTTATTTTGGTAAATTTTATAAGGAAAAAAAATATTAGTGAAAAGTGCAAATTATCGTTGGGCAAATTGTAAAAGATACAAATTATTATGTATAACTATTTATTTATTAATAAAATTTGGTAAAATATAAATAAGTTTATATAATAGAACACTTGAAAAGAAATCTATTTAAAAAATTTAAATTTTAGTAGATTTTAGATTTCAAGAAAATTTATAAAGACATAAAAGCTACAGACAAACAGATTTTTAGATGGCGCCAGGCCCAAAATAAGGTTTATATTTCCTAAAAATAGTGATATTTTTTTTTGAAATATTCAGTTATACATAAAATAAAAGAATAGTACATTCAGTGAAAAAAATAGGACACTATTTTATAATTTTAAGTTATACTGGAACATACATAGGGATAGATAGATAGACAGATCAAGTCTAAGTTTTCTAAGAACATGTATTATTACATAAATAAAAATATTCTACAAATTTAATCTATTAATGTAGATAAACTTTTTTTTTTTTTATGGTTTTACAATAAAATACTAGCTTAAAGTGTTTGGCAGTTTTGTTAATTCTTTTCATTAGAATTAATTCCCTACGCAATTTTAAATTGTCAAATAGATGTCAAAAGGTTCAAAAGAACAAATTTGGTTAAATGGATTTTAAACTTATCTTAAATATAAGTAAATTGAATAATAATAATGTATATCACTATTTAAAATAATATTTGCTATAAGATTATAAGAAAATGGGTAAAAAAGAATGTATATTTGTGTTTATAATAATTATTATACTTGTAGTATGAATCTTGTTATTATTCATACTACAAGTATATACACAAATACACAAATAAAATATCTTAACACGAAAATAGTTGAATTTTAACAAGTTATATAGTCAAGTTAGTTATAAAATTACATTAAATATGAATATAGAAATTAAATTACAATAGATGGTATATATAATTACAAAACAAATATTCATATACCTCAATATTTTTGATAATTTAATAATTTTAAATAATAAGCAATAAATATACTTTAAAAAACTTTATCTGCATGTGAGAACAATGATATATAAATGTATAAGCCAAAACATAATTTCTAAATAATTCAGATGAGTCAATATACGCTTGACCTACATTTAATCATTTGAATGAACATATTCTAAAAGCAACTTCAATTATAATTAATCTGACGAGTTCAAACAGACGTATCGGAATCATACTTTCCCTTTGTTGTTATAGCGGCGCAATTGAACCGATCATACCGATGAACCGAACTTAAAATTCAAAAACACTGAAAGTAGTATTTCGAAATTATTAAATGATAACAGCCAGAATATTGAACATGAATAATACAATACTTGGTTTATATAGTTTCTGTAGAAGTGAATTTGATATTTAATAAAAGAAACTGTACTACACATATTAGAGTACTGTCATTGATGATAAAATTCCTCCATCATTTTTAAGAACTTTCGATTAATTTTCCACTAGAATAAAAAAATAATAAAACTACGTTTAATGAATTATATACTTTCTTGTGATTACAAAAAATTACTTGTGCAAATTTTACATTTTCATCCTACACTTTGGTGACTAATCTTTGTAGTTAACATGTGAGAATCAAAATGTGGCTAGTCTAAGTAAAATGTTCGAGCTATTACAATTAATAATATTAATATTTTGAAAAAAATTTGAGTTAAAAAAGGAAAAGGATCTGAAATGTTTAGAATAACCTCGAATTAATATTAAAACAACGTTCATTAAAATATTTTCAAAGAACGATACATTCTTACTCACTTCTCAGCCTTTTATGACAAATATATTTATTAAAAAATATTACTACGCATGCATTTTGAATATAAGATATCCAATTAAATCACCAGTTTTCCAACAATATTTTTATAAAATGAACATAAAAACAGAGGGAAAAAAAAAAAAGACTGACAGGAAAATCATGGTATCAAACAGCAGGAAATTCTTCGCAAGTATCATCATATGTTTTTAGAAACAAATTATTTTTTGACACATGAGACTTTAACAAGCACGCCGGAAAACAAATAATCGAGCAAAAAAGTGCGAAAGGAAAACAGCAAACCATTTAATCATACAGAAAATTACTTCCTATAACCTCATCTGCCCATGAGCAAAGTGAATTTTCCACTTGAAATATTCACATTATGAGTTAACAAAAGTTTGAAGTCGAAAGAAAAAAAAAAATAATAGATATATATATAGATACATACATCTGAAGACGAAAGGATTTTATTTATTTTTACTTTTGCTAAGCTTCAGTAAACAGACTGCCGCAACTTTGAAGATTATGATCAAAATTGCCGACTCGAAGAAAAACGGTCTTTTTCATAAAAAGAACTGTTTGAGGTTTAAGTAATTACCGTGGAACGTGTTCTCCAGTAAATGACAGCGCCACTTGCAGCTACTGCTTCTTCCTACAGCATTAGGCAGGACAGTTGCCAAGAACGTAAGCTAGTATCCTTAGATTGATTCATGGCCTCCACAAGACGGATTTATTTAAATCAGACATCGTTTTGTACTTACGACGTCCAAGATGAGTGTTCCACGTACAGTATTTGCATTTGTCATAGAAAAGTGAAGACAGCAGGACGCAATTACAGCAAAGAATGTTACATAAATCATATAAAGTCTTCGGAGAGTACATGCTGGCCATTAATAGGAAACTAGCATTGCAGAAAGGAGTAGAAAGTGAGATAAAATAATGAATGATAAGAAATTTTGAGTGTTTGAATGATTTTTTCTTCTTTTTTTTTTTATCACTAAACGTGCATTATTATTTTAATTTCAAGCATTATTTGAAAAATGCATCAAGCATAAGGTTTTTCTGTCCATTTAGAGAAGCAATGTCATATCTTAAAAGTCAATGGAACAAATGAACAAATGTTTGAAGTTAAAGAAAATGGATGTATGCATTGAAGTATAAGAACATTTAACAATATATGTATAGAAAACATGGCATATTATATCAATGCAAAAATCAAAGAATAACGGACAAGGAATGAATTAGCAACATGATAAGTTTGCAAAACCCACAACAGTATTCGCTACAACTAATTTTCATATGCTAATTGGAAACATAATCAAATTGTATCACAAAATCATAATAACAATCGCTGTACATAAATTCTAAAGTGCCTTGTATTCAGTTCCCTTGGGGAGGGGGGTGTTAAAAAATGTGTGTGTATGTTTATAATATCGGTGGGTCTCATGTGCCACTTATGTATTTCACGAACAATCCACAGACGGTTGATGACAGGAGGACAGTGCCTCCTGGAGGACTTTTAGGGGTAATCAACCCTCGCTTAGGTTTAAACGATTGACAATATTTTCTCTTGTAAACGGGTAATGCGTAAAAAAGTTTGGGAACACTACTAAAATAAATTATTATTTAAGAAATTTGGAAGATGACAAATTTAGTCAATAAATGCTAAAGGAATTCTAAATGTGATCTTTTATGAATAAGATTTATCAATATTCAATAAAAAGCTTTTGCACAACCTTACAATGACGCTAATTTGTCTTGTTAAACTTACTAATGTGGCATAATCATTTAAATAAACATATTTGCATGGAGAGTAAGATTTAAACAGTTAACGTAAGCGTCGCTGTAATAATATGAAAAAACGCTGTATTGACAGAAAACTATATTTAAAATTGACTATATACAACTGCTGTCTTGTGACTGAAATTTTAAGTTGAACAGAAGAATATTATTTATGTCAATTATTAGCTGATTGCTAATAAATTTAATAAAAATGTAAGGAATTCTAAATGTGATCTTTTATGGTTAAGATTTACCATTATTTAATAGAGAGCTTTTGCAAAACCTTACAATGATGCTAATTTGTCTTGTTAAACTTGCTAATACGGCGTAATCCTTTAAATAAGCATATTTGCAAGGAGTGTAAGATTTAAAATGTTAGCATAAGCGTCGTTGTAATAGTTTGTAAAAGCGTTTTGTTGACAGAAAACCATATTTAAAATTGACTATACACAACTGCCGTCTTATGACAGAAATTTTAAGTTGAACTGAAGAATATGATTTATGTCAATTATCTGATTGCTATTTAATTTGATAAAAATGCAAAGTAGGATTTTCTCCATAAGTTACAATAATAAATACAATTTCCTAATTTCAATTGTAATGCATTTTCTACATAAATTATTTGAAAAGTATTCTTAAATGATAGAAATTGTTAATCACCTTGATAACATTTATTATAGAGTACCATCTAACGGTAAATGAGGGACTCTCTTTTGAAATTACCAATGAATTTTCACGGTGTTTAACGAATTTTAAAAAAAAGTAAATCTTAAATTAGGTATCTAATTGTCCCTGAGAAAATTAAATGATTTAGGATGTCTGTAACAAATAAAATTACGTTTCACTGAAAGTTTAAAGGCTCTCGATCTGTTAAAATGGAGCGATCATTTATTTAATCCTTGATTAAAAGATTCAAATGTAATTTTCAAACTAAATGAATATTAGACTTTTATGTCTCTAACGAATCTAACTTGCTAATTGACATTTCCTTCCCCAGCAATTCACTCGTTGTTCCAGAATTAAATCAATCCGCAGGCCAACTTAAATAGTATGGTTTTGAATGCGAAATACGAAACAGTATTGGATCTCTGAAAGACCGCACGAATTGTTGCTCACGCCAGTGGATCAATAAGGCATTTCGCAACTTAATTTATCTCACACCTCACACTGACATGTGAAGTGGCACGGCGAAATTAGAAAGTAATTTAAAATAAATTACCTTTATCAATTTTGGTGTAACTCAAATAGTAACTGACACGGTAACTTCAATTCAGCAAAAAGCTTAATCATTGCCTTGCGAATACAATTTCACGTCTAAGCGTCAAGATTTTTTTTGCTAATGCTTGCAACTAACTTCCAATTCGATTTTGAATTAAGATCACTTTGTCACAATTGGAATTTTTAAAATTAAATTGGAACTAAAAGTTTCATTCGAACAAACTGCTTAGGCGTATCACGATTTCTAAGAGTGGAGTTACTTAAAGAGTTGATTAATTTTTAATGACATTGGCCATCTTGCACTTAACTGATCAGTCAATAATAGAAATAAATTGTTTAAATGATTGTTTTTTAATGTAATTGGTTAAAAAGAATTTAATATCAATTAGAGAGGAGAATAAATTTAAAAATAAATGAAAATTTAAACATACATCCAACTATAAAAGTTTTCAGTCTTTAAGTTAAGAGTCGAGCACCTTATGTTTTTATTACGCTGAACTAAAATGAATATTATTCTTAGATGAATATCCCTTGCACTAAAATAAATATTAATTTTAAAATGAATATTGGGATTTCAATTTAAAATCTGATAACTGAATAGAACTCATAGATTTCATGTCTAAGACGGATCCAAGAGCAGACGTCCATGGACAGCAGAGAGATACTAACATGACAGTGAGTCGACCCACTGCTCATCAAATGGAATTATGATCTTGATCATTTGATAGTCGAATCATTTCAATTATACGTGACACTCTTAAAGCACGACGTAATCAACAAAATCCTATGGTCCATTATGTTTTCCTCATTCTTTAATAGCACCCTGGACTTATATTTCTACAGCATGAAACTGATCTACTGATCGTCTTAACGCTTCTAAAACATTTGTATGCGGTCAACTAGATCGCCAGATCTCTCCCTAACAGAACCCGTCCCAGAGTCTTGTAGATCTAACACAACAATTGGACAGAGTTTGGCAAGAAATTCTACAGGTTAGCTTTCGACAACTCTGTAAATCATTGCCAAACAGGAATATAAATTGCATAAAGACTATATGTAAGTGGATCAACACCTTATTGTTCGCCATATTAAGCTATATGACAGAAAAAAACTAATTTTTCTATTATAATTATAATCATTTCTTTTTTTCATACATATATATCTTATCTTATAAACCGATTTTCTTTAATATGGATTCCATCTAAGTGCATTCCCCTTTTTTTTTTTTTTTCTTTTCGTCAATGTACAAATAACCACAGAATCAAATTTTAGACAGTTCTATTCAGATAGTTACATAATTTGGAAAAAATAAACTAATAAGAGCAGAAAGTAAGAAACTAGCGTAATTGTGAATAATTAAATAAAAATAACATGACATACAAAACAGTTAATTACAAAATAATAACGGAGTAGGATAATAATTAAAAAATACAATAGAATTACTTTGAGGTAGCAAGAGCCAGATAGAGTTTTCTGATAATATATGGCGTTTTATTGATAGTCACGGTGTTTGATGTGTGACGTTTTTACTAAGATAAATTAACATTTTGAAAAAAAGTATTCAAAAGTGTAAAAATGTTTTTTTTTGGATTACTATTAGCGATAAGAACTACAACTTCTCTTAATGTATACTAAGAAAATTAACTAAGAAATTGTAGCAATAGGAACTTTTGAAAATTGATTAATAATATAATTAACTAAGAAATTGTATTAATGGAAACTTTTGAAAATTGATTAATAATAACATTATTTCTTAACTAAACTAATTCATCATGAAATACATAGTTTTTAAAATGAAGATTCAACCAAAAAGCTGTAAACAAGTTCTTGCATGAATAGCTTTATAAATTATAAATATTTAAGAATGCTGTAATTCTCTTGTAGTAGCTGCTCTAAGCATCTCCAAAGCTTTTGAGACTTTTAAGTAGTTGCTTAAAATAAATTGTTTAGAGTAGAAAGGGAGTCTGTTTCTAAGTTGAAAATGAAGAGAGCCACAAAAGTAAACGATGTTTGACTTAAAATACAGAAAGATTCCTGGTTTCCAGCAGACATTATTAAGGACAAAAAAGAAAGCAATAAATAACCACCTTGCTGCAGTGACCTTAGTCAAAGCGTGATTGTAGGTCATTCTGGTATTTAATTGTATTATTTTCAAAGTCCTTGGTCAATGATGTTAATAGATACTATTTTAACAAGTGCAATATTTCATCACAATCTATAGCAAGATATAAATTAATTACAATAACTTCATTTTTAATGCAATAATATCTGAAAAGCAATTTTTTTATACATGGAAACTTTTAATTAGTTGATTGTTAGGTTTTGTTGATTTAAACTCTGTTCAATTGATTTACAAAATTTGTTGGAATAAAACCTTATCTAAAATTTTTTCTGTGTTCTAATGAATGAAAAATACTTCACAAAATATAGTTTAGTACAAAATTAGTAAAATTAGTCGCAATGTAATTTCTACATATCGCTTTCAGAATGGAGGATTTAATTGCAATTGTAACAGCATGAATGATAGTCGAGATATCTGGTGGATGTTTTTCAGATTTTTATTCCCATACAAAATTTGTTGGAATGGAACCTTATCTAAAAAAATTTATTTTAACTTAATGGAAACACTTTCCAAAATGTAGTTTAGTGTAAACATTAATATCCAATTTCAACTTCAAGAAATTGGTAAAATTAGTCACAATGTAATTTCTACATATCGCTTTCAAAAATGAGGGAACTCAAATTTGCAATTGTAACAGTGTGTATCGATAGTCAGGATATCTGGTGGGAGTTTTCCAGATTTTTATTCCCCATACGATACACTAATGAGAAACAGTTACGGTTTTAAAACTTTCCGAGAGACCATGTTCTTCCTTCTTTTTGCCTTTCAATGGGTTGTACATAGCAAAACATAGGGCACACATAATAATAAGAATAATAATGAAAAGATATATGAACATATAAGAATTTTTATAATATGCAATTAGGGCTTTTGGGATAAAAATATTTGTTTGAAAACACAGATTCGAATGGAAATAAGACATGAAAAAAAAAAAAAAAAAAAAAATGCAGTATTATTAAAATGATAAAATTTCAATATTAAAAGAAGCATTTGAAAGATTAGTTACTTCAAGATCGTTTTTAACGTAATTTTGAAACTTATTTGAACTAAAATGCAGTTGCTATTATCCTTATTAACTAAGATTCCACTTTACCGAAATACCCAAGTAATAGATAGTGAAGCAGGTTAAAATATGTTCTTCTGTCTGCGTGAAATTGCATTTCCCAAAACCAATCATAATCCATTGGCAGGCCTGAGGTTTTGTCTACCGTATATTCGCAATTGTGTTTTTAATGAAAAAAACACACACGTTAACTCGCTTATTAAACATTAACTTTTCAAAAATGTCTCCATTCGTATGATTTCGGTAACATCATTAAAATGAGAAAATGACATAAATAAGTGCTTCATATATTGCACCGATGTTATGCAAGGACACATATTCGCATACATATATGGATGGATAATTTATTTATATTTGGAATGATTCACGAAATCCATTGAGCGTCTGATTTACAGAATTGAATCGCATGTCGTCAGAGCATGACTCAACAAATAAAAAATATCAGTGCTTTTTGGCAACGAAGAGACATTCAGAAACATTCTGAAGCTGATTGCAAGTGTGGATTGATTCGACTTAGTCATGAGTCCATTCTTTATCGGAGCACTTGAAGAGCAGGGAAACGGTTGTGCAATGTGCTATAAAGCTCTTGGTGTTGATAGCTCGTGAGTGGGAGTAATTTATGCAAGTCTGGGAAGAAGATAGGGCACTTAAAATGCTCAGATTAGAGGTAGATAATCAGTTTTCTATCAGATGAAAAATAATCTTAGTATATATTCAAAACACAATCATTACAAACAAACTCATTTGGAATGGACACATAATTCCTATTTTAGACATGGGTTTCCAATTTCATTAGTAAATTTGTAAGATAATATTAAGATACCACCAAATAAGTCGAATTTGAATTTTCGTTTACAAGTGGTTTAAAGAGTTTTCTAAATTAGAATTTGTAACTTCTGTCTTTAAAAATGCCAAATAAAAATACATTAATATAAATCGTAAGCAATTTGTACTAGATTTGAGATTCGGAAATTCACTTCTCTTAATATTCAATTGTACTTAAAATTAGAGATCTTAGAATAGATACTTAAGATTAGAGATCTTCTATTAACAACCAAAACTTTGTTGTTCAAGTTTTTGGTCAAATGAATCATAGTTCGTAGTAAATTGTTTGATAAGAATTATTTCACTAAATCTTTAAAATTCTTTTATTTACGCCAGTATTCAGATATTATAGGCATTTTTTTAAGATGAATTTTCGTTTACCACTTCTGTCTTTAAAAAACAATAAGTCAAATTTGAATTTTCATTTACAAACTTTTAAACAGTTTTCTAAATTAGAATTTTTAACTTTTGTCAAGTTTTTTAAAAATGTCAAATAAAAAATGCATTAATATAAATTTTAAGCAAGGCATTTTTGTACTAGATTTGAGATTTGGAAATTTACTTTACATTTATTATTCAATTGTACTTAAAAATTAGAGCTGATTATTTTGTTCTGTTAAAACCCAAAGCTTGAACGACATAAATCATTGTTTGTAGTAAATTGTTTGTTAAGAGTTATTTCATTTAATCTTTAAAAATTCTTTTTATTTACACCAGTATTCAGATATTATAGGCATTTTTGATTAATTACATAAATTTATACTAACAAATACATTTTTTCTTAAGCAGTGATTTGAAAGTTGGCCTATACAGTACATTGCTCTTTATTAAATATACCATTTAACTTATACAATTTATTTGATTTATGCTAGCATTTAAATAAACATAAATGGATAGTCAAAATTATATAAAAATGATTATTACTAAAAAGGAATTCATAAATTATAATAAAAATATCTTTTATTTCACGAAGAACGAAACAATTTATTCCTAAAACCTTTTTCTTATTAAAAAGATACGTCAAAACAAAAGTATTCCGTCGTATTTTTAAAAATATGGCTCAAAATGTCCGTGAATAAAAAAAATATTGACTATTTAACAAAGAAAAAGTAACCCACGGTTTGAAAAAAAGAAAAAATCACTTTAAAAAACGTAATCGAAGTAAAATGCTGAACGTTTCCTCCTCAAGAAATGACGGCTAATAATAAAAATATTCTTTTAAGAAAAGAAAATTCAAGAAATGAAATATTAAATAACATTTCATAAGGGAAAAAAAAAACTTTTTTCCGCGGAGAAATAATCCTTTAATCAGCATGAAAAGAGGTTTCCACAATACCGTGGAACAACAGCTAATTCGATTTCTGGACAAACTATTCCTGGCCGTTGAAGATTTTGTAAGAATAAATGACAAAATGATTAATAATATGAAGCCCAACCCATGATAAACGAACTCTTGAACTTTAATACCTCCCTCATTTAGAAGTTTGGGACTTTGCCAAGACAAATATGGTTCCTATCTTTAGCTGTTGAATCAGTGTCATTTTGCTTTTTTATGCATTTTAGCAAGCTCTTTCAATTTAAGAAATTTAGCTCGACCACATATTTTAGATTGACAGAAGTATGTATGACGGGAAACTTCAAATGTATCTTTTATGACCTCGTGTTAACTGGTTGCCTTTTTTTTATTTTTGTGCCTTCTTGACGCAGGAAGAGTAATATTTTCATAGGTAGAGAGTGATCAAGTGCTGCGATTCTCTTCAGACTAAATATAAACTATCTTCTGTTTTAGAGAAAAGGAGCTATTTTGGATACGATATAAATTAAGACAAATAATTTTTTTCTTCTGAGCTTAACTCTTTCGAATTAAAAGTTCATGTAAATACATTTTTTTTCAAGTTACTTTTAAGTCTTGTAATTGAAAAGCATGTAATTAAATGGATTTCTCTTAATTGATGTTTACCAAACATTTCTACAATGACAGACAATCCTGAAATTTTACGGAAATACTATTTTGGCGGGGAGAGGAGATTGATTTACATGATAAACAGAGTAGAGTGGGACTTGGTATGCTAAGTGAATAATTGCTTTTTTATGCATTTTAGCAAGCTCCTTTCAATTCAAGAAATTTAGCTCGACCACATATTTTAGATTGACAGAAGTATGTATGACGGGAAACTTCAAATGTATCTTTTTATGACCTCGTGTCAACTGGTTGTCTTCTTTATTTTTATGCTTTCTTGACACAGGATGACTAATATTTTCATAAGTAGAGAGTGATCAAGTGCTGAGATTCTTTTCAGACTAAATATAAACTATTTTTTAGTTTCTTCTGTTTTGGTTTGGTTTGTCGCACTACTGTCATTTTGTGCACACTGTGGGCTAATTAGACAGGGGCCTACAGTTTAACGTGTATTCCGAAACACTAACAAGCACCCATACCTTCTTCTGTTTCGGAGAAAAGAAGCTATTTGGACAAGATATAAACTAAGACAGATTATTTTTTTGCTTCTGCACTAAATTTTTCGAACCAAATTCATGTAGATACATGTTTTTTTTTCCTTAAATGAAATGCAAAGGGAAATTCATAATAACAAGTTCATAATAACTTTTAAAGACTTTTAATTGAAACGCTTGTAATTAAATGGATTTTCCTTAACCGATATTCTCCAAACATTTCAATAATGAGAGACAATCCTGAAATTTTAAAAGAAATACTTTTTCTGAAGGGGGATTGATTTGCATAATAAACAGAACAGAGTTGGAACAAACTTAAGATGCTAGTTAATAATTGAAGAAAACAAAATATCATTTATTTAGTCTCGATACGTCATAAATACAATTCATAATTAAGAATACAACAAAACCATTCTTCTTTAAAAGTAAAAATGTATCCTTTACACACAGAAATTAAAGAATGTGTACTGACTGAATTTAAAAATGGTTATATTTAGCATTCATTGAGGTCCATCAGAATAATCACAAATACCATGGCGTTAATACGCATACAATGACATAATTAACTGTGTTGTCTGGTAGTTTTTTTTTTTTGATGGCAAGGGGGGAATCACTCTGAAGACCATAATTTAATTAATCTTCATTTGATATTGCCAGGAATTCGTTATTAAAATGATTTATTTATTAACTTTTACTTAAATATTTTCAAAAATTGCGGTTCTGTATATTTTTACGTTTTAAGAATTTTCAAACAATTTCAATTGCGTTGATATTAAACACAACTAAACTTCATAAATTCACTAGAAAATTTTATTTGTCACCGACTCCCAAACCATAACGCATTCCTAAAGTTTTATGTAAAGAACTCCGCATTGAAAGAGGCATTCTTTGGATAGCATATGCCCCAAGCTCAGATATAGTTAAGCCTTTGAATTTAAGAGAGAAAAGAGAAAAAAAAATATTGCTGACTATCAAGCGTTCTAGACAGAAATTCTATACATAAAAAATTTTTTTTTTGAGAAGTATATTTTTATATTATCGTGAATTAATTTAGTTCTATAGGCTACTTTCACAACTAAATAATGATAACTTTTTTCTTAAGGAAGACTTGAGGAATTAAATATAATTTTTTAAAAAATAGGTTATTAGTTAACATATATTTTATTCAGTTAAAACGTTTTTTGAATTTAAACGTTTTTATTAAATGATTTTTTTCATTTTATACTATTTTGAATATTAATTTAAGAATTAGTAATTAAAGAAAAGAAATATATCATTATTTTGTAATTAATTTATAATAAATATATAAATAATTCCCCCGAAATATATAGATCAATTCTCACGAATTTAATAATAAATATATAAATAATTGATTTAAATAATTACTAACATAAAAATTTTTATTCAGTTATTTTTTTTTTTTTTTTTAAATTACGCTTTTTTATTAAATGATTTTTTCATTTCATACTATTTTGAGTATTAATTTAAGAATTAATATTTAAAGAAAAGAAATTTATCGTTATTTTATAATTAATTTATAATAAAAATATATAAATAATTGAAACATGCTAATAAATTGATAAATAATAATTAAAATCAATTATAAAAATAATTAGATAATTGACACATGCTGGCTCTTTTGTGTGTTACACGCACTATTTTTATTTTGTTTCTCAATAATGCATATTTTATTACATATATCTGTTAAATAATTATGTTTATATCGACAGGAAGTCATTTATCAAGTGCCAAAACTTTCTGATGCTCATATATTACTACATGAATAACTAACGTGATGTTAATGCAATAAAAGAAACCCATGAATAAACATTATTGTTTCATATTAGGGTGATTACTTTTTACGATTCCAAAATGACATAATTTTTTCTTCATTACAAAAGTAACACTAAATATGAACATGAGCTATTCTTTATTAAAAATTTTCGTCTTACTGATGAAACAGAGCTATTCCATTCCTGTGGTTTGAAGAAATTTTTATATTGTAGCCACCAGATATACTTAAAACTACGTGCTGAATGTTAAACAGCACATTGTACACCAACAATAAACACTTATTGAATAAACATTCCCCCTTCTCTCTAAGCAACAAGTACGTTTATTAGATTTTCAAATATTTACTACAATAAGAAGAGTAAAATAAAGAATAGCATTCGAAGAAACCCAGTTATTCATTGCGTCCACAACACACCCATGAAGCACGTACCTCTATAAAACAGTCTTACGTATTTATTGCAGGATGGCAAACTGGTAAGAGTGAAGCACGTACCAAGACGCTGAGAGGTGTGTTCGATAAAAGTGGCCTTCTAAACCAATGTTCTACAATGCTGTAGCATGGTGGAACATTTACTATTCTCGAAATACAACTAAAAATTTTTTAAATTACAGGTAATAAAAGAAACTCAATTTTTTTTCTTATTTGTCTTTGAATTAGTAACGAACGGCGTTTTTGATATGTAATAAAAGTAAAAGAATACTCATTGGTTTTTTTTTCTTTGGTTTCTTTTAGAGTCGTCATTCGTTATAGTTATACAAGTGTCTTTGATGATTTAAAACAGAGCACAGAACAAAAGTTTTTTTTCAATTTTAGTAGCATTATTTATACCCGAAAAGCTATTCAATTTTAGTAGCATTATTTATGCCCAAAAAGCTATTCAATTTTAGTAGCATTATTTATGCCCAAAAAGCTATTCAATTTTAGTAGCATTATTTATGCCCAAAAAGCTATTCAATTTTAGTAGCATTATTTATGCCCAAAAAGCTATTCAATTTTAGTAGCATTATTTATGCCCAAAAAGCTATTCAATTTTAGTAGCATTATTTATGCCTGAAAAGCTATTCAATTTCAATAGCATTATTTAGGCTCGTATTAAATGAATTTTAATACAAGACTGGTTGTATTAGGAGAAATTAGCACGTCATGTTTAACAGATATTTAGATATTGTTGATTTTAACAATATCTATATAGATAGATTTCTAAAAAAATGTTTCTTCATTTCCCATAAAAACAATACTGTGTTTTAACTTTTTTTTTACTAATACTTTGTTTAATTTTCAATACTATGTTTTCAAATTTTTTTTTTTTTTTATGTCAAAATTTTTTTTCTTTGGTTTTTTTCAGAATAGTCATTCGCTGTAGTTATACAAGTGTCATCGATGATTTAACATATAGCAGAAAATAAAAATTTGTTTCAATTTTAGTAGCATTATTTATGCCTGAAAAGCTATTCAATTTTAGTAGCATTATTTATGCCTGAAAATCTATTCAATTTCAATAGCATTATTTAGGCTCGTATTAAATGAATTTTAATACAAGACTGGTTGTATTAGGAGAAATTAGCACGTCATGTTTAACAGATATTTAGATATTGTTGATTTTAACAATATCTATATAGATAGATTTCTAAAAAAATGTTTCTTCATTTCCCATAAAAACAATACTGTGTTTTAACTTTTTTTTACTAATACTTTGTTTAATTTTCAATACTATGTTTTCAAATTTTTTTTTTTTATGTCAAAATTTTTTTCTTTGGTTTTTTTCAGAATAGTCATTCGCTGTAGTTATACAAGTGTCATCGATGATTTAACATATAGCAGAAAATAAAAATTTGTTTCAATTTTAGTAGCATTATTTATGCCCAAAAAAGCTATTCAATTTTAGTAGCATTATTTATGCCTGAAAATCTATTCAATTTCAATAGCATTATTTAGGCTCGTATTAAATGAATTTTAATACAAGACTGGTTGTATTAGGAGAAATTAGCACGTCATGTTTAACAGATATTTAGATATTGTTGATTTTAACAATATCTATATAGATAGATTTCTAAAAAATGTTTCTTCATTTCCCATAAAAACAATACTGTGTTTTAACTTTTTTTTACTAATACTTTGTTTAATTTTCAATACTATGTTTTCAAATTTTTTTTTTTTTTTTTTTATGTCAAAATTTTTTTCTTTGGTTTTTTTCAGAATAGTCATTCGCTGTAGTTATACAAGTGTCATCGATGATTTAACATATAGCAGAAAATAAAAATTTGTTTCAATTTTAGTAGCATTATTTATGCCTGAAAAGCTATTCAATTTTAGTAGCATTATTTATGCCTGAAAATCTATTCAATTTCAATAGCATTATTTAGGCTCGTATTAAATGAATTTTAATACAAGACTGGTTGTATTAGGAGAAATTAGCACGTCATGTTTAACAGATATTTAGATATTGTTGATTTTAACAATATCTATATAGATAGATTTCTAAAAAATGTTTCTTCATTTCCCATAAAAACAATACTGTGTTTTAACTTTTTTTACTAATACTTTGTTTAATTTTCAATACTATGTTTTCAAATTTTTTTTTTTTATGTCAAAATTTTTTTTCTTTGGTTTTTTCAGAATAGTCATTCGCTGTAGTTATACAAGTGTCATCGATGATTTAACATATAGCAGAAAATAAAAATTTGTTTTTCAATTTTAGTAGCATTATTTATGCCTGAAAAGCTATTCAATTTTAGTAGCATTATTTATGCCTGAAAATCTATTCAATTTCAATAGCATTATTTAGGCTCGTATTAAATGAATTTTAATACAAGACTGGTTGTATTAGGAGAAATTAGCACGTCATGTTTAACAGATATTTAGATATTGTTGATTTTAACAATATCTATATAGATAGATTTCTAAAAAATGTTTCTTCATTTCCCATAAAAACAATACTGTGTTTTAACTTTTTTTTACTAATACTTTGTTTAATTTTCAATACTATGTTTTCAAATTTTTTTTTTTATGTCAAAATTTTTTTCTTTGGTTTTTTTTTCAGAATAGTCATTCGCTGTAGTTATACAAGTGTCATCGATGATTTAACATATAGCAGAAAATAAAAATTTGTTTCAATTTTAGTAGCATTATTTATGCCTGAAAAGCTATTCAATTTTAGTAGCATTATTTATGCCTGAAAATCTATTCAATTTCAATAGCATTATTTAGGCTCGTATTAAATGAATTTTAATACAAGACTGGTTGTATTAGGAGAAATTAGCACGTCATGTTTAACAGATATTTAGATATTGTTGATTTTAACAATATCTATATAGATAGATTTCTAAAAAATGTTTCTTCATTTCCCATAAAAACAATACTGTGTTTTAACTTTTTTTTACTAATACTTTGTTTAATTTTCAATACTATGTTTTCAAATTTTTTTTTTTTTTTTTTTTTTTATGTCAAAATTTTTTTCTTTGGTTTTTTTCAGAATAGTCATTCGCTGTAGTTATACAAGTGTCATCGATGATTTAACATATAGCAGAAAATAAAAATTTGTTTCAATTTTAGTAGCATTATTTATGCCTGAAAAGCTATTCAATTTTAGTAGCATTATTTAGGCTCGTATTAAATGAATTTTAAAACAAGGCTGCTTGTCCTAGAGGAAATTGGCACGTGAAATGTTTAACGGATATTTAGGTATTGTCGATTTTAACAATAGCAGTTAGGTTTCTATAAAATGTTTCTTCATTTCCCATCTAAACAATACTATGTTTTTCAATTAAGACATTTCTTTCCTCCATAGTAGAAAGCTCTTGCAATTCCCAACGAACATCTAACATTCGAAATACCATATTTCCATCGGATATTTATAAATAAAATGATTAAATTATCCATTGTAATATTATAATTAAAATGATCACTCAATCACTTTTCCACAACGTTTGCTCTCACAAAAGATCTCATTCTTTTATGGCAATTTTATGAAAATGAGTTCGCTATGCAAACATGATAACTGTGTAGTATTAATGTGTAACGATATTTAAACTACATATTTACATGCAGGTAATTTTAGAGCATTATTGAACTTATTTGAATGTCTGTTAACATAGTTTAAATTTTGGTTACAATGCTAGCAAATATCCACTATTATAACAGCAAATATTATTCCACGCAAAATACAATATATATTTTAAAAGTTAAAATGTTTATATTTTCAGCGACAATTAACATTTGTTTAGTACATATAAGTTTGGAGTTCAATTCGCTATTAAAAAAAAAAAGTATCAAATTAAATACTTCATAACTGGCATTGAACAAATTGCTTGAACTCAGTGTCTAGACCAGTGGTTCTCAAACTTTTTGAAGTCGGGAGCATTTAAAAATCTACAAATAATTGTAGAATCACTATGTACAAATTTCTGACAAATAAGCATCCGCTACTAACGCCTCACATTTATCCAGATGGTCAACTTCACAGACTACTACTTATAGACGGCGGAGTTTCGGAGGCTGCAATTGAAATTTTTTAATATGAAAAATCACATTGACGCTAGCTCGCGCTTCTAGTAGCAAACCATGAAGGTTACAGCTACTAGTTCCTTTTGAAATCTTTTTTGGTGCATTATTATTGTTTGGCGATATTTTATGTGAAGAAAGAAGAGAAAAAAAAAAAAAAAAAAGCAGCCAAAAAGGTTAGTTGTAAAAGTATTTTTTCATCGAAATTAATGCTCTTATTGAATTTACACAGCAAGTTTTGAAGACTCATTAGATTTAACAAATTACAGAGATTTCATACAGAAAACATAACAAAACACAATGTAGTTAAACAATATTTAATAAGATAATCATATAATTTTACATTTTATTCAAATTAATTGTACATTGTAAGCGGCAGAATATATATACTATTAATTACTAATTAATTTTACATTATATTAGCAGAATATTAGCAGAATATTTATATTTTTTACAAATAAATTGCATATTGTAAGCGGCAGAGTATATTTTTCCACTAATTAATTGCACATTATAAGTGGCAGAATATTTATATTTTATTACTAATTAATTGTATATTGTAAGCGGCAGAATATTTACATTTCTTTTAGTAATTAATTGTACATTGTGAGCGGCAGAATATTTATATTTTTTACTAATTATAATAATGTACTTTAATAATAAAAAAATAATACATTCGATAACACGATTTAACATTTTAGAATCGCGAAAACTTTCAAAAGAAGCAAATCACTTCCATCGAAACAGTTTCCACATTGATTCATAGAAGAAAAAAAAAAAAAAAAAAAATGAGACAATACAAGAAAAAAAAAAGCAAAAGAAAGAAGGTTTTTTACTTTTTAAAACAGCCGCACTCCAAAGAAAAGTAGCAAAAAGGGGCAAAGAATGGCAGCTTGTGGAGGGCTCAAAAAGCAAAGCCAAAAATAAATGGATTCTCAGATAGTGAACCTTTCTTCAAGCTGTATGCATTGCCTTTCTACAAATGCAAAAAGAAAAAAAAAGGTTTTCCTTTCAGTAGTCAGTCTGATTTCCCTTTATGTGATTAGAAAATTACGGTGATGGCAGAATTACTGAAAGGATAAAAAAGCAACATGGGTATTAACAAAAGGAAGCACGAATTATCATGAAAAAGGATTTTAAAAAAAAAAAATTGTATTCCACGTATATGGTAATCAAGATAATGTCGATATTATTGAAAAGATAAGTCTGTAAATGGCTTAAATAAACATGATCCATGGGCAGTCTGTTACACATATGGAATCCATTACACGTGATTTTTTAAGAATTCTTATAAAAAATTGTTGCTGCAAGAAATTCACAAAATCCAAATTTATTTAGCAAAGAGTCTGGATTTATTAAACTTTTAGAAACAAAACTCAAGTAAAGAATACTATTGAGATTATTTTAAATGTTAAAGTTATTGAAATGCTTTTGTCAATTAACAAATATCGTTAAAAGCCTTAATAATTATTATGTAACTTTTCTTCATGTCAAACTCTCCATAATAGTTAAAAAGTTAACAAATAAATATCACATTTTACTTAATCTTTTAAAAACTTTAATATGACGTTCTATTTAAATTTGTTAGGATTTTAAGAAACTTACCAAAAATAACGCCAAACCCAGATTTCTTACTACATCAATATAAAAGACCAGATACGCTCAGCTACATCAATAAAAAAAGTAGATATGCTCAGCTATATCAATAAAAAAGACCAAATATGTTCAGATACATCAATAAAAAAGACCAGATATGCCCAGCTGCATCAATATAAAAGCCATATATGCTCAGCTACGTCAATAAAAAAAAATTAGATATGCTAAGATACATCAATAAAAAAATTAGATATGCTAAGATACATCAATAAAAAAAAGAACCAGATATGCTCAGCTGCATTAAAAAAAGACAAGATATGCTCAGCTACAACAATAAAAAAGGTATTTTAAACATAATGTTGAACTACAAAAAAAGTTAACAGCATTTACCTGGTTTTTAAAAAAATTTAATTTAATTTGCATTTCATATTTTCTGTGGAAATTATAACAGGGTAAATAAGTATATTAAGATAATTCAATACTTAAAAAAAAAACCAACGAATATTAAATCTCATTAAATATAAAAATTATCGTGTCAGTAAACTCAATTTATATACTTTTCCAGTCCGTTCTGTTTATTCAAAGGGAGGTAAAACTGTAATATGTAATTAAAAAAAAAAAAAAAAAATATTTTTTTGTAAATTTTTTTCTAAATTTGCACGAAAAGATAAAAGAACAAGAAGAATATCAGTAAACTGAATGAATATCAGTAAACTGAATGAATATCAGAAAATGAAATAACCACTGCAAAATTACTGATATATTTATTTACCCTAAAAGTTCAAATGAAACAAACAAATGAAAATTGTCTGAAAGGCAAATCACATAGCATTTATCATTAGTTCAGCATCATAAATGAAAAAAAATTACTTTAATGTGAAATGATATAATAATCTGTAGAATAAATGAAATAATTGGAAGCCAGATCATAATTTGCCATAAATTTCATACTTGATAAAACTCGTAGGATACAATAAAACTTGTCAAAATATAATATAACCACATAAATCAAGAAAAAAATCCCATTTAACTACTTTTAAATGTAGTTGAAGTTAGATAAATACCATGACCGAGTTGCACATCCCGTCTAAAAACAGGATAACGAACTCAACTTAATCGGTTGAATTTTTTTTTTTTTTTTTTTTTTTTTTTTTTTTCCGAATGATAGGTCAAAAATGTCACCACAGACTACATGGAATTCCAAAGCTTATTTAAATTTCGCTTTAAGGCAATTCAAATGTTAAATTTAAATAACAAGTTATGAATCACATCTGTTTGATTATTTCAGTCATGAAATCTGGTATAGAAACACACCTGATAGGTCATATTTCGCCTGTCAAAAATATTACCACATATGGTTAAAATGAAAAGAGACCTGAACTGATTTCAACAGAAAATTTTTCAGATTAAAATTAAATTAGGTTAATAGCCATGCACAAATTTTTTAGTACATTTGTAAGATGAGATTTAATTAAATTTATTCAGTTTTTAAAAAGTATTAAATTAAAATTGAATTCGACATATCTGAAATTCAAAAATAAAATTACGCTACAAAAAATTGTGTTAAATTAAAATCATAGTATTAAATTAAAACTGTTTTCGACATTTTATATATATATATATATATATATTTGAAATTCAGAGAAAATTATGCTACAAAAATCTTAATATTAAATTAAAATTGAATTCGACATTTGTTTTATATTTGAAATTCAAAGAAAATTATACTACAAAAATTCTTAATATTAAATTTAAATCTTAGTATTAAATAAAAATTGAATTCGACATTATATATATATATATATATATATATATATAAGAAATTCAAAAGAAATTATGCTGCAAAAAATCTTAATATTAAATTAAAATTAAATTCCGACATTTTTTATATATTCATATTCCCTTTTCATTTTAAATGTAATACATATTCATTTGATATGTGACAAGTGAGATAATTTCTTTGATTTATTCTTTAAAAAAAAAAAAATCAAAATTGAAACCTAAAAATAGAAAGCAAAAGTGCACATACGTTTTCTTGGCACAAACTCCACTTTGACACCCTCAAGTTGTACCCCATCCCAGTTGCGTTAAAATAAATAAATCAATAAAAATAAACTTGCAAAGGTCCCCACGTAGACACAAAGCGACATCTCGCATTCTTCAACGAAACACCCAAAATGTCGCACATCGCTTTGAACCCAACCCTCGCAATTCTAAACTTCCCTTCAGAAAAACCCGGAGCGACGGATTTTCGTAGACCGTATCCGAGTTGTTTTCGGGACGCATCCCCGATTCTATTTTCCGCAGCTTCTGTCTGTAGAACGCGATGCTTTGTCTGAAGGTAAATAATTGTTTTTGAAAACAGTCGACTGCTATTTTAATCGCACACAGTGACACCTTTGAATCTCTTCCTACAATTTTGCATACATTTATCGCAACTAACTACTATAACAACCAACAATATAAAGCTCTTTTCAATTTACTGGTATGAACCGCACATTTAGTTTTACATATTTTTGAAAATAGTCGGCTACTATTTTAATCCCACACAATGACACCTTTGAATCTCTTCCTACAAATTTGCAAAGGTTTTATCGCAGCTAGGTTTAGGTTTATCGCAACTAACTATTATAACAACCAAACAACATAACAATAATGCTCTACCTCCAATTACTGGTATGATCCATACACGTTTGCTTATGGTTTTGCATATTTTTGAAAATAATCGACTGCGATTTGAATTTCATACAATGACACCTTAGAATCTCTTCCTACAATTTTGCAAAGGTTTTATCGCAACTAACTACTTTAATAATCAAACAACAAAACAATAATGGTCTACCCCCATTTACTGGCATGATCTTTACACATGTTTGCTTATGAGACGACCTAAGTTATTTTTATAGAATCATGGAATCAAAAATCCTTTTTATTAATAAAGTAAAGTATTTGTAAAGATTATACATTGAAAATATTTGAAATTAAACGTTTCATAATAAAAAAATAAGAACCCAACGATATTCGAAATCAATTTAAATTAATTGCTGTTCATGTGCAAAATTAAATCTGTTTAGATTGAGAATAAAAAAATGCAGTTTTATGCCGATATTTTACGAAATACAAACTAATGTTGTTCTCAAATGCTAAGTCTTTTATTAAATCTCGAAATTGTAGGCAACTAAACAGTAAATAATTTGTTTAGGTGTAAAGTTACCTAAAATATATAATCATTTTCAGCGTATTTAGTAACTTGGTTGATATTCCAAGCATTTTTTTTTTTTCAATTTTTAATTGAGAAATTATTTTAATTGTTCTTATTAAAAGTATAAGACTGTTTTAACAGAGAGAAAAATCTTGCAATGTATATTAAAATCCTAAAATTATTTTCCATCTTAATAAAACTTATCTTTACGCGACTAAATTCATTAATGTTTAACGAAGAATTCAAAAAGCAAGTAATGTTTCGTGAAAAAAAAAAAAAAAAATGATGCCATTCTTTGGAAATAATTAGCTAACTTAATATATTTACTACGAATATATTTCAAATGAATGAAGTTTATCTCAGCCTTGGTTCCAAATTAGCTTTGGGCGATAGAAATAATTTTAAACAGTATCCAAACGAATTCAGCTTATCAGAAATTCACATATTCAAATCACATAAGGTCTGCACATAATCACGCTACTGTCTGGTTCGCTTTTAATGGAAAATAAAACGGTTATAATCCTACTTATAAACGGTAACAATCTTAAGTTTTATTTATGAGAATCTTATGAGCAATACAAATACTTCTTGAATTTTGTCACTTAAGAAAAATGATATTAGTGTCTTCTTTTTTTTTTTTCAATGGCGCAACAACCCTATGGTGGGCCAAGGCAGTCTGCCTATTGGCAGATTTCGAAACAGGAGATGACACGATGATTGGTGTAATAAACATTAATTTTTACATTTAAATTTGAGAGGATGAAAATGTAAAAATTGTTTGAGCTAATTTTCGATAGTGAAATGCGTTATAAGTGTATAAAATCCTTGCTTTCTTCTACAGCTGCGATATAATTCAAATAAGAAATGATAACTGAAAAAAACTAAAATAAACCGACATTGCAAAAAATAATTTAAGAAATATGACACCAAACTGAAAAAAAAAAAAGTCTATTTAAATGTCTTTTAGCATGAGTGATATTGTTTGCTTTCCAGACACAACACAAAGGCGTCACGGTATGACTTCATCTATATCATAACCACACCTCAATTCCTGATTAATTTAGAGTGATTCTGGAGAGTGACCTTCAAATGGGCATATTAACATGAAGATTTTATACACGAACACAATGGTGTTTAGGCTTATAAAATAGTTTTTCTGATATATTTATTCCTAAAGTGCGTTTCTGTGAGTTTCGTCATAAAAAAATGCAAGCATCCCTTTAGAAATCTCTGCACTTATTTTGCATGAAACTTTAGAAACGCTCTCAACTGGTGTGAAACAGTCATGCTTCTGAGTTTGAAAGTGAAAAGTGCAATAAGAGAGCTTGGCCATGGACTGACAAGAATATCACCGTCTCGACACAAAAAGAAAAGAAAAGCTTAATTAAGCGAATGGGTGAATGAATGGACGTTGGGAAACTTCAATTCAGTCATGCAAACTCGACAAGGTCATGTTCCAATAGTGTAAATGGACTGCCCGTATATTATCAACAATGATCGCTGAAGGGTTGCGTAATCGCAACCGACACTGAAAATAAAATGAGATTCGAGGAAGACTTAAGAAAAATTTCATCAGAATTCTTTCCCAAAACTTCATTTGTTCTCGTGTCTTATTCTTTATTGTTTTCTTAAAGCCTCATATTGGCTTGAAACAAATTGTTATGAACTTGAACTTACAATATTTTTGAAGCTTGGTAAATATATTTTTCGATACTTATAGGTGGCAAAGAAAGAAATTTCATAAATGATTGTTAACTACAGTATGCTGAATTTATTCAGGCATTAAATGTGACGTTTCTGATTAATAAAGAAAAGATTAAATATTCACTTGATTAATAATTACAGAATTTTATGAAGGAGTTATTTGCACCTACGTGAAATAAATGATTTTTCCTCAATACTTACAGGTGGCACAAAGAAATTTCTGTAAATGCTTATTAACTAGAGTATGCTGAATTTTATTCAGTCATTAAATGTGACGTTTTTGATTAATAGAGGAAAGATTAAGTATTCACAATAATAATTATAGAATTATAATAAAAATCCTTAAAAACTTAAATAATTGAAAATTTTATTGATACAGAAATTATGTAAAAAAAAATAGTTATAAATTAATAATAAAAATAAAAAAAAAAAAAAAAAAAAAAAAAAAAAATGATGAAATAGAAAATACGATGAAGTCATTTGTGCTACAAAAATAATGAAAATAAAAACATTCCAAGTTTTAATTTAGAATCATTTATTCATTTTTGTTAATTTATGGTTTGCAATTTAATCCTACTTTATTACGAATTATTTTCGGTATAGCTCTCCCCCACCTACCAAAAACTACTTCAAAAATAGCCATGAGCACGAAAATTAAAGAACTATTACAGTAATAAAAAAAATAGTATCAAAATCAATTGTTTTGAAGCATAATGATAGGAATAGTTACTGATAAGAATATTTTAAAGTTACAGTTAAAGAATTTTTTCAGTTATTTTCAAAAAATAATAATTTAAAACCCTTATATTTCAAATACAAAGTGTTAACTTGCATAGTCTCACAATCTTTAAATGGAACGAAAACGGGGTCGAGGAAGATAAAAAATATTAACTAAATGATAAATATATTTCGAATTGTTCCAAGTTACTTTTTCTTTCTAACTACTATATGCTGTTAACACGACTAACCCAGTAATAGTTTATACTTGTTTTGCTTACGTAATCCACCTTTAGCTAATAGTTTATTCTACTTTCCAGCATACTTGTTTTGGAGTCATTAGCAAAAAAATGGAACACAGTAAATCAAGTCTCATACCAATTCTACCGGTTTCAAAACGAAAAATTTGTATGGCAAAGCATTTTTAAATTCCTGGAAAATCGAAACGAGCTTTGCAGAGGGTTAAAATAGATGTTTAGCACTCACTCGTAAGAAGTGCTTGAAAACAATTCGAATAAACTTTGCTTGTGGTAGGAAAAAAAAAAAAAAGAATTAATGAAGGTTAATTTCTCTCTCACTCCTTCTCCTTCTCCTTTTCTCTTTCTCTTTTTCTTTCTTTTTTTTTTAAAGAAATTGAAGAGAAAATAAAAAACACTTTACTCACGCTGTATCTACGCGGTTGTTGTAGCCAAGTTGGCGGCGTTAACACTCCACCTACACTTGATGACGTCTGAAAGGAAGGAAATAGAGCCAAGTTGAACACGGATGGAAGAATGAAGAACTTAAAGGTGTCTGGAAGTTTCATTTTCATCAAAAGAATGCTCGTACTGTAAACCTTTTTGTCTACTGTTAAGCCAATTTTAAAAATATAGGACAAATAGTTTTCATTCGTAAATTTTCGGAATTTCTACCCCCTGCGAGTTTGTCGTTGAATGTGACATTCCTTATTTGCTTGCGAAAGACCATTTAGTCAATTAATAATAACAGTTTTAAGTAAATTAAGAAATGTCTCGAGTTTGTTCAAGATTAATAAATAAAAGTTGCATATTAATAATTTAGTGTTATACACTTATTAAATTAATGTTGCATTATTTGTTGTTCAATATTTATTAAATTAATAATTTAATGCTGAACGTGTTACATATGTGCGAAGCATGCGACAAATAGACGGTTAACATAACATTAAAGTTTCATATCTACAATAAATTTAAAGTTTTAAAATAAGCTACGAAATATCATATATAGGCAATTATTAATAACAGTTTTAAGTAAATGAAGAAAATAGGCTCGAGTTTGTTCAAGATTAATAAATACATAGATGCATATTAATAATTTATTGTTGTATATTTATTAATTTAATGTTGCATTATTTATTGCTGAATATTTATTAAATTATTATTGCATTATTTATTGCTGAATATTTATCAAATTAATAATTTAATGCTGAACGTGTTACCTATACGAGAAGCATGTGACAAACGTAAGAAGCATAACATAAAAGCCATGTCTACAATAAATTTAAGGCTTAAAAATAAGCTTGTGAAACATCATATAGTCAATTAATAATCAATAATTAATCAAAGGGCAATTCAATTCTATTCATCAATAGCAAAGATAATTGCTGCTTTAGCAGCCTACCAAGTAAGTGTTGGGAGACTTTTTCAGCACTCAGGCTTATAAAAATCTATTTTGGGTTCAACAATGAAAGTATATCTTATTGAAGCTATTCTTATATTAAGAAAAAATAAGATTTAATGTATTGCAAATATAGCATCTTTGTGGTTAAAATGATACACTGTTGATTTTTATAGGATATATCTATTTTTTGCAAGCAAATTCAGAGTACACCTTTTAAGTGAGTGCAAATACGATACCTTGAAATCGTACAAATAATACATTTTTATGTAAAAACTACTTTTATAGATATAAGAGTCCAATAAAGTTATTGAATTTATTTCATAAATTCTTCTATGAAATAAATTAGTTAGTATGAATTACTGATCATTACTAATTTGATTAGTAATGATTAAAGTACATAAAATTACGAAAAAGGGTCAGGAATCGGCATAAAAAAATTCGACTCAGAAGTCAAGAGTCGAAAATTTTTTGTCAGACTCACCCTGGTTTTATGGTGCTCTAATAAATACTCGTGTTCACGAACCGCATACACACCAGCACGAGATTGCTAAATATATGGGGGAGGGTACACAAATCACCAGCTACCCATCTAGTAATGGGTTCTAGTTTAACAAACTTGATGACGACATTTACAACGGCAATATTCTCTTATGCCCTTCTGACTATTGATATTCCTGGAAATTGCACGAACAACACTGTGCAATGATTCTCCAAGATACATAAATATGATTAAGTACTTGCATGTAGGAGAGTGCAAAGCAGCGGAATTGATATAGGAACTTATTTTATAAAGATCCATCTTGCTGTGCTGACTGTAACTTCATGCATGAAAACACTCCCTATGATTGTGATCAAAATTATACATAATACACGTTTAACCAGCACCAAATTTCTTGAATCTGTACATATATATCAAGTACACATGTACTCATAATTAAAAGAACCGGATACACAGGTTTTAACCAGTATCCGTTAAATGCTCTAATACATATGCCTAGAGAGACAGTGTTTTGAGAAACTCTTGTTCGAACTAAATGCGCCTTTTATTGTTTCTCTAAAACATTTGTGATGATCATCACTGTAAACGAGACTCTTCGGTGACAATATTTATTCAGAGATATAAGCATATCTGAAAAATGAGACAGAATAAGTAATCCCGCTGCTTTGCGCTCGCCTACATGCAAGTACTTAATCATATTTATGTTTCTTGGTGAATCATTGCACAGCGTTCGTACAATCCCCAGGGATATCAATAGTCAGGAGGGCATAAGAGACTCAGTTTCCGAAGAATGGATTCATATTACGTAGAAGACAATCATATTATGATTGGGAGCATGGAACATCTCACAGCCATCATTTACGCCCACAATACCTTCATCAATTTCCTGTATTCATATATTTTTAGAAATCACTTTCTTGTTGAGAAAATGTTAATAATTTTAAAAATCTAAATTAGTTAAAAAGACCTTTCGTAATTTTGAAATTGAAGAGTTTTTTGCTGCAAAAAGGAGGTAATTCTACTTCTCGCGGTTTTAGCGTTCCATGTGACATTTTGAGCAAAAGCAGAAATTATTTCGTTTGGTATAAGAAAGATGTACCTTTTTTTTGGTATAATAAAGATATACCTCTTTCGTATAAGAAAGATGTACCTCAAAGCATCAACTCTCAAGTTATTAAGAAATGTAACTGTCTGTCTGTTTCTTTTATTGCATAAAAGAAGTACCTCCTGGAGTTCCAAACACTCAAACATTTGCTAAATCACCCAGAATAAAACATTTTCACTGAATTCTACTATGCCAATGTACATGGATCGTTAAGGAGTTTATTAATAATACTGATTATTTTCACGAAACTTGAAAATTTGAACGTTTTTTTGCAATTTTCGTTCAGAAAAAGTAGCTATTGTTTGTATCAAAGTACATATTACGGAAAACCCAATTATAATCCTGATGTCAAATTATCATTTGTATTTTAAATCAGCTCAAATATTTGTGCAATTAAAGAGACATTTGTAAAGTTAGAACAATAGACGATTATGAAAATTAATGTCTCGCAACATGCTATTAAAAGAGTTATAATAATGGAAGCTACAAGTGACTCATTGTCTCATTATAGAAGACAGGATTCTAAAATAATTTAAAAATAGCTGTTTTAACACGAATTTTAAATTCCAAATCATTCATTCGATCATTAATGTGTAATTTTAAATTCCAAATCATTCAATCATTAATGTATAATTTTAAATTCCAAATCATTCATTCTATCATTAATGTGTAACTTTAAAATCTAAATCATAATTCCATCATTACTGTGGTGCTACTTGCCTCAGGATACATTAAAAATCAGACTTCATTAATATGTTACTAGTGCCAATCAATCAACAATCAATTACAAGAAAAAGCGATTTCAATAGATATTTAAAACATAATTGTTAGTTTTTAATTGAATTTTCAATCTAAATATGTTATTTTTAGAAATATGAAAAATCTACTAACGGACATGGAAAAATGACACCTTCAGCCAGTAAATCCTTCATACGAACTTTTAAATTGTAGCTTGACTTTAATTGTATGAGGGATATGACGGATATATGAACTAATTTAATTGTATGAGGAATATGACAGATATATGAACTAATTTAATTGTATAAGGGATATGACAGATATATGAACTAATTTAATTGCATGAGGGATATGACGGATATATGAACTAATTTAATTGTATAAGGGATATGACAGATATATGAACTAATTTAATTGTATAAGGGATATGACAGATATATGAACTAATTTAATTGCATGAGGGATATGACGGATATTGAACTAATTTAATTGCATGGGGATATGACGGATATATGAACTAATTTAATTGTATAGGGATTGACAGATATATGAACTAATTTAATTGTATAAGGGATATGACAGATATATGAACTATTTAATTGTATAGGGATATGACAGATATATGAACTAATTTAATTGCATGAGGGATATGACGGATATATGAACTAATTTAATTGTATGAGGGATATGACAAATATATGAACTAATTTAATTGTATAAGGGATATGACAGATATATGAACTAATTTAATAGCATGAGGGATATGACGGATATATGAACTAATTTAATTGTATGAATTAAATTAGTTCATATATCTGTTATATAGATTAATTTAATTGTATGAGGGATATATGAACAGAGCATCCCGAAAGTATTCTACGAACCTTATTATTCTACGAATACAACCGAAAGTACACAAAAAAAAGTTTCGGTTGCATTTTAATATTATAAACACTTTTTAATATTTCTTAATTTTTGTTCATAAAATTGAAAGGAAACTTGACGATGTAAATGAATAGTATAAATTGGCTATTTATTAACTCATAAAAACAGCATTTTTTTTTTTTTTATATATTACTTGAACAGTAACAGCAAACATATATAACAGCTCATAGCAGCAAATAATATATATAACAGTTCATAACAGCAAATATTACAATTGTTTGATTCCGAAAACCATTTAGTTAGTTAATCATGAAATTATGCATAAAGGAATATGCGGATATTATACATGGCATAAATATATTTTGAAAATCTAGTACGTTACCATGCATATAAGCCTTTTACCATGACCCTAATTGTACCGAATTTAAAACTTAACTTTTAAATTCTTTTATTTTTATCTTACTTTTTTATAAATAGTATTTTTTTTTTTTTTTTGAGTACCATAATTTGAATTTTTAGAAATATTTATCTTAAATTTTTTACTAACATTAATTAAGCAGCCATTATAATTCCAAACATATTTATTAATTAAGATGAGGAGGTTGTGGGGTATTTCCCCTGTTGGTACTCCGTAATCGGTACGCCAGTTGCCAGTTGCACCATGAACTCTTTATTGATCAAGATTAAGCTACGGCAATAGAAAACTTTCTTACTGGATTCATAGAAGGGATGGCACTTATGTCTCTTCCTATAACAGAATACGCTCCCCTCTGGTTTGCTGATTAGACTTCAGCGACAGAATCCGACACAATAAACAGAAATGCTTAATTTCCTCCAAGCATGAGAGGAACTAATGTTTATACATAAGTCTATATTCATCTGGTGACGGCCACATTACCTTTTCCAAACCGTTGTTGAATAATGTATTCTTTTTTTCTTCCGAGAATAGCATAATAGATGTTATTTTAGAAATATGGAAAAGCCACTAACGGGCATGGAAAAATGACGCCTTCCGGCAGTAAATCATTCATATGAACTTTAAATTGTACCTTGACTTTAATTGTATGAAGGATATATGAACAGAATGTTCCGAGAATTCTACTTTTTCTGAAGTTTAGGTCGCATTTTATCATTATAAACACTTTGTAATGTTTCTTAATTTGTGTTCGTAAGATAAACATTTAATTTCATGGACTACACAGTATTTTATTTTTATTTTACATTCTTAAATGTTTTTCGATTTGAAAATGTAAACAACGTGTTTTTTTTTTTTTAATAAAAATATATCTATAATATAAACAGAAGTAAAGTGAGAAGGAAATTATTTGGAAAGCACATAAATAATTTTTTTCTTCTTTACGTTGTGGTCCTTGGGTTACACTAATGTATACCCCAATTTTTTATTATGAATAACGGTGGGCCTCGTGTACCACTAATGTATGCCACGAACATTCCACTGACAAGGGAATGACAATGCCTTCCAGAAGAACTTTCAGGAACAACTTTCCTGTCAATTGCGAGTCGAATGGTTTGGTTTGTCGCCCTACGGTCATTTTGTGCACACTTTAGGCTGATTAGACTGGGACCTACTTTTTAACGTGGATTCCGAACCACTAACAAACATCCTTGCCACAGCCAGGATTCGAACTTGAAACCTGTGGTATCAGAGTTACGTGTCAAATAGAGGAAAAACTAGAAAACTCCCATTGGGAAGTCTAACTATCGATGCGAGATGCTTTATAGGCGTTATCACTATCGCAATCGAGGTTTTTCGTTTCTGACAGCAGTGACTGCAATGAACGCTGCAGGAAGATTCGAACCTGTACCCTGTTGCTCATTAGCTATGAATGTTACCACTACGCTATAAGCCGTGTAATGTCCAGCATTTGAGTGTCGTGTGGAAGAAAACCTAGAAAACTTGTATCAAGCAGTTACCGATACAAGAAACCTACAACAGCCATAACATCTCATTGTTTTTTAAAGTACAGAACGCCAACAGTGGATTCGAACATTCGCCCTCCTGTACGACATCTACACGTGAAGACTCGGATAAGGAAAAAACTAACTCTATATATTAAAAAATTGCTCGTGATATGTATTATCCTTTTTTTTTTTTTTTTTTAAATATAATACACAACGCTTTCTTTATTTAACACATGATATATGGTTTTCTTAAAAAAAAAAATAGTCCATACATATAATTTCCAACCCCAGAGAAATTCAACACATCTCAGAGCGTGGAATGTGAAATTACAAGAATGATAAGAAATCAAGCACAAAAACAAAACATTTTTTTCCCCGAATAAGTAAAAACCAGACTGATAAAGAATGAACTTTGAAATTTCGTGTATTTTTTGCATGTGTAATTTCTTTCACTACAGTTGGTTAATGTTCACTAACAATAGAAACCACCTCTACTAGACCATGAGCAATACATCAATTTTCTTTCTTTGGAATTGATAAGAAAGTATATTCACAATACGAAAGGTTACGAAAAATTCCTAATGGTGACAATTTATCACCATCAGAATATATTCGTAACTATTACAACTAGTTCCACAAACTATGATAAATTTTAAATTTTAAAAATGGCTATCTTTCAATCAAAGTTAATGCTACTAAATGCCATGCACGATATTCAAATAGAGTATGAATAAATATATTAATCCTATGAATTCCATAAAAATGCACATAAAAGTAAAATCAATTAAATTATAATGCTCCTGTCATTGTATGAACAGAATATGAGGTTGTTTTGGAACATGTAAATCTTATATGCTGCAGCATAAAAGATTTTAATTAGATTATAGTCTAGAAATCGAGAACTTGTAGGATTACTATGCATAACAAAAATAAATGTATTAAGTACTTACATATGCGTTTTGTGTAATTGTGAAATTACAACGCTAAACAGATTTTATTATTTTTCGCTATGGTTCAATTCAATATTCATATTTTAATAAAAAACCAGCAATACTATAACAGGTTTAACTGTAGTAGAATTTATTGAACTAATATTATAAACATATTTAACTGTTGTATAATTATTGAATTAATGTTATAACATACTTAACTGCTGTATGATTTATTGAACTAATGTTATAACTTGTTTAATTTATGATTTATTGAATTAATGGTATAACATGTTTAACTGCTTATGAATTTTGAAAGAACTTAATATTTTTCCTCTATTTATAAATAATTTTTTGGGAATTGCACACAAAAATGACTTTTATTTATTTATTTATTTATTTTATTTTTTGCTTTATTACGATTTATTTATTTTATATTGATAGGAATTCAAAAAGAAAATGGGGGAAACAATAAAAATGCTCAAAAAAACCATAATGTCCACATTTGTAGATGCTGAGCGTTAATAGTAATTTATAAGTGAAATGATTTCATACATTCGAGGATTAACTATTAAAAACAAAAATATTTAATATATATGATATTGTTTTTATCAAAATATTAACGATTTGCTCAAATAATCCAACACCACTGACAGTATTAATACTACTTTTACGCTATTTTCATATTCCTAACTATACACCATGAATACCGTTATCAGTCCAGCCAAATCATAAGTTTTGTATTTTTTCTTGTTGAGAGATTCTGTTGTGAATAATTTATTATCAAATTTTTGTTCATTTTATTAATGATAGTAATTATAATTATAAAAAAACTAAGTGTCCAGATATGCGGTAAAGGACATCAAGATATTAAAGGAAATAATTATTTCCACTAATACAAACTAAATACAATTTCAACTGTATTGAACAAATTCTTTAAAGGGTATTTAAAATTTCTAGTGCCTGTCTAGGAGTTTATTAAGCTGATAATTTTAAAGTGGAAGCACTACTTTGGTGAGTCAACAATGGTCTCTGATGCCACCGAGATCTAGAGGGTGACCGTATCCTCCCCTTGGCTTCTTCAAACAAAATGGGGAATAACTTCCGGTTTACAGATTTTGCATGTTTACATATAGGAACTTTATGTTCGGTCTGAGATTATAGCAAAATCCTTCATATCAAAAACCTAACACAATAATCATAATGGCAATTCAGAACGATTTGGAAAAAGTGTTTATATAGTTAAAAATTTGTTTGGTTTTTTTAGGGGGCGGGGGTTAAGAAATTAATTAAGACAAAATTAAGATTAAGAAATAAAGAGGTTAAGACATAATTAAGATTAATTAAGATATAGTTAAGACATAATTAAGATATAGTTAAGACACAATTAATATTAATTAAGATATAAAAGACATAATTAAGATTAATTAAGACATAATTAAGATTAACTAAGACATAGCTAAGACATAATTAATTTTTAATATGCAGACTTGTATTAAATGTACCTTAAAAAAAAAATTGAGAAATGCATTTTGTGTATAGTAAAAAGGATAGAGGAAAATGCGTTTACTTTTATATTCCAACATATATTGTTCAATAAAAAAAGTTCCAAATTCCCTTCTAACATTTCCGTTGACAATACCATATCCCCGTTCGTTTTTGATATTATTCAGCTGTAATATTATCTATTATTATTCATTATTCTTTAAATTTTTTTTTTCTATTTCACTATATATCTCAAAATGTATTTCTCTTTTCGTTACAGTGAACAGGGATTCGATCCATCAACAGGGCTTTTTTCTTTTTAGTAATCGATTTTATATCCGCTATACACTAGCTCTACATTAAAAAGATTACAGTGAAAGCAATTCGGTTGTTCAACAATGGCCTACGAGATTACCGACCACATATAATATCTATATTTATCTTTTATCTATTTATCTCTTTCTGTCTCTCTATATACGTATCTATGTAAGGAATTTAATACATGGACATAAAAAACCAAATAATAAAACTTTAGATATATAAGATATAAGTGAAACCGTCAAAAAATTGAAAAATAAATTGAAGTAACAATAAAGAAAATTATACAAATTAAAGTGTGGTTGCAGCGCTAAAAGTTGCTGCAATAACCATACTTCACACATATAAAGAACACAGCATACGAACACTAAATCAAAGCAGATCTGAAAAGGAGTGAATTAGAAAGCCGACCATTTTGCACGAAAATAGCTACTGCTGATATTCGCTACATGCAAATTGTATAACAAAACCATCACAGCATTTGCAATGCAAAAATCCTAAAATGTCTCGCATAAACTTAAAATGATTTTCATTAAAATCACATTATTGACATTGAATATAAAAAAGGAAAACATATAAAAGGAAACATTGAATAAAATAGTTTTGTAATATTTAAATGTTCCCTTTTTTTTTTTTTTTTTTTTTATCAAACTTAAGCTTTTTTTTTTTATCGTGTTCATTGTTTTAATCTTTCATCAAGGAAAAACTACAACAATTGACTTGTTTGTTGATAATCGATGGAACCTGTAAGATAATCAACTCCAGTCTGGTCTGTAATCACTTACGATTGCAAATTTACTATTATCTTGTAACGCATATCATGACATTGTATTTAATATTTTTAAAAATGTAAACGAGGTAAAAAAGAAAAAAAAAAAAGAAAGATAAATTTTATTGTCTTAAATCTATAATCTTATAAAACAGTTATATTTGTCATAAAAATATCTAACGGTATTTTTTGATAAACCTCTGTTGATGTGATCTCATAAAAATATTGTATTCTGAGGCACTTTCTGCTGACTGTATTATTAATAAATTGAATGAAAACGAGGTAAGAAAAGAAAGATGAATATTATTGTCTTGAATCTATAATCTTATGAAACAGATATAATCTTATAAACAAACGTAAAAATATTTAACGTTATTTTTGATAAACCTCTGTTGATGTGATCTCATAAAAATATTGTATTCTGAGGCACTTTCTGCTGACTGTATTATTAATAAATTGAATGAAAACGAGGCAAGAAAAGAAAGATGCATATTATTGTCTTAAATCTATAATCTTATGAAACAGATATAATCGTATAAACAATCGTAAAAATATTTAACGTTATTTTTGATAAACCTTTGTTGATGTGATCTCATAAAAATATTGTATTCTGAGGCACTTTCTGCTGACTGTATTATTAATAAATTGAATGAAAACGAGGTAAGAAAAGAAAGATGAATATTATTGTCTTAAATCTATAATCTTATGAAACAGATATAATCTTATAAACAATCAAAAAAAATTTCACGTTATTTTTGATAAACCTTTGTTGATGTGATCCCATAAAAATATTGTATTCTGAGACACTTTCTGTTTACTGTGTTATTAATAAATTGAATAATAAATTTTTGTTTATGTGATCCCATAAAAATATTGTATTCTGAGGCACTTTCTGCTTATTGTGTTATTAATTAATTGAATGAAACGAGGTAAGATAAAGAAAGATGAATATTATTGTCTTAAATCTTTAATCTCATAAAACAATCTTATAAACAGCCGTAAAAACATTTAACGTTATTTTTAATAAACGTCTGTTGTTGTGATCCCATAAAAATATTATATTCTGAGGCACTTTCTGCTTACTTATTAAATAAATTGAATGAAAAAAACAAAACAAAAGGCAAGTGAAAACGGTTGTGTTAAGAATCCTTACATAGTTGAATCAGTTTGTGCAACATATATAGATTGCAGTTTATTTTTGAAAAATCTAAATAGATAACGTTCAATCACATATGAGATGAACATTCCACTAGCATACCCTTGTAATGAAATTTAGAATGAAGTAAAAAGGAAAAAAAAGAGAAAGCATTCTACCAAACAATAACATGAAAGAAGCAGCGAAAGAATAGGAGCAAAACATGGCTCTTGTAATAAGATCTGAATGACCATTCGCTTGTCCGTATTGCTATCATTGAATGATTCGGAAGATAGGTAAAAAGAGAGAAGATGGTATTTTCGCTATTGTACCTTTAGAACGTAAAATAGGATTATTTCTCTCACATTATGTTCATGGCACGATGCCGTTTTATTTATCCTTAACACACAAAAAAGAAACGAGAAAGCTTTGACCAATATCTCTACCGCATTGGTTTGCTATTTCGTTAAATTTTTGGATTCAAATACTTGATTAAATACTGTTTCATCTGTTGTGGATATAACAGTTTCTGTCTTATTAGGTTTTTCTGTATTATAATAGATTCTGTCTTATTTTAATAGAATTAAAATGTTAGAAATCTGTATTTTGCTTTTAATATAAAGATTTGGACAGCTTCTGATTGCAATGCAAATTGCAAAAAATAAATAAATAATAAATAAATGCCAATATGTTTAAAATTTTTTGATAAACTCACTCTGTCGATGTGGTCCCATTAAAATATTATATTCTGAGGTAAGTTCTACTTACTGCGTTATTACTAAATTGAATGAAAAAAATTATAAAAAAAAGGCGCGAAACTGTGTGTTAAGAATCCCTACATAGTTGAACCAGTTTGTGCAACATGTGTAGATAGCACTATAAGTGCTGCTATATAGATTGACCAATAACTGTACAGCGTTGGTTTACTATTTTGTTAATAATTTTTGGATTCAAATACTTGATTAAATACTGTGTCATCTGTTGTGGATATAATAGTTTCTGACTTATGAAGAATTAAATGTTAAGAAATTTGTATTTTGCTTTTAGTATAAAGGCTTGGACAACTTGCAAATTGCAATAAAATAAATGTGCATATGTTTTAAAAATATCAACTTTTATTTTACTACAATGCACGCTTTATAATTAACTATAAGAATAAAATAATGATAAATATAAATTCATTTTAACTTGCGATATCGAAATTAGACCAGAGTTTCATCTTTAATTATCGAATAAAATAAAAAAAACTATTTGAATTAAAGATGTGTGTTTCAATCGGCAAATCACAAATTGCAAAACTATATACCTTCAAACTATTATTTTCATACTTAGCATCAGTTTATAAATTAAATATCCTGTAATACCTTTAAAATGAATTAAAAAAACTACAAAAGGTCTATTAGTTTTCGATTAAAATGTAACATTTAAAGCTTAACATTTTTGTAAAAAATATTTGCTAATGGACCTGTGGGAAACATGCTTTTCTGTAATCCCTATAATGCATTTTTACATCACCATTTAAGATTCCAAATATTAACAAACCATGAAATGTGCGATTGCACAGTACCATTTATAAAAACAACTTTTGCTAATGGACAACAAACAATACGATTTTCTAAAATCCCTACGATAAAATCAAAATAAATTTTACTACATTTTTTTAGAGATACTTGTTTACAGTATATCATTTAAAATTCCAAATAATGAAATTGATTAACAAGCTGGAAAGTTATGTATTTCCCCCTTAACATTATCAAAAATCCTTCTGATAATGGATGGCCATATGACTTTCTATAATCCCTTTCATATAAACAAAATAAATATTAATATTTGTTTTGAGATTTATTTACAGCACATCATTCAAGATTTCTAAGTTTCAATCGATGGTCTGATGGCACACATCATGAGGATTATTATTTCGTATAATTCTGATATAGAATTATGAATTAATATAATTCTGATAGAAGATTATGATTTCGTATAATTCTGATAGAGGATTATGATTTTGTATAGTTATATCGTTTTTCCTCATACCAGAGGAAACCATATACCAGTACATATCAATTTTTTCCACATACCAGAGGAAACTATATACCAGTATATACTAGTTTTTTCCTCACACCAGAAACATAAATTTTAACTTTTTGAGAAAAGTTGGTTGGATCATTATAGGATAATTGATCCAGCTAGTTGGATTACTTATTTTGTATGTAACGCGAATGCGTGCTCCCTCTTGAAATGCCTGGTTCCTGCCATGCGCGTTAGATAAATGTGAAACTCCAAACAATACAGTAAACATTGAAATGGCATTTACCAAAAAAGTAACGTTTTGCACGTTCATATGAGATGGATTAGTAAATGGTGCCTATTTACATCATATCATTTAAGACTTCAAATGCTTCTGTTAACAAGCCACAAAGCTACGCGCTATCATTTTCGTAAACATCATCTGCTAATGGACAGCAAGCAAGGTGGAAAAGTAATGATGAAAAAAGTCAATAAAATACGTTGACATATTGCGAATGATCAACAGGCCCAGGCTTACCCCTCGGGGAAAGAGGATAGATGAGTGGGGGAGGGGGCTTGTGATGATGAGGGTCGAGCAGGCAACCGCAAAGTCCACTGCTTGTCAAGATATGCCGCAGATTGAAAGAAACAGGGTTGAAAAATGGAAGCAAATAAGAGCACCCACGAAAGAAGTGCTTAGGACAAAGTACCAGGAGGGAAAGAGGGAGGAACCGATAGGGCAACTATGGGAAGAGGTCCAGTCAGATTGAAGAGGAAAGAAATCATTAGAGGGTGGTTTCGAAGCAATAAACTGCGGAATTTCTGGGAGCGTTATAACAATGTGTCTGGGGATTCCCTCTTGTAGAGGCGAAATGCATACACTAGCAGTATAAAAAGTTAACTTCACATGCACTGAACTTTTCACCATCAGTGCTCGAGTACTTACTTGCGTTTTATAAAAGTCATGCTGTCGTAACTGTAGGTTTATTTTTCTCATTTATTTACCATGGCGACAAATAGGAATTTTTGGTGTTTTGCATTTGGATTTTATTTACATACAATTCTACTAAAATAATATTACATCTCAAAGCACATAGTCAAGTGAACTCAAGTTAAAATAATATTAAAATGAGAAAAAAATTCTTACCAAATCGGATAATAAATTAAAATGATTTTATGTCGACTGAAATATAGGAATTACTGTAATAAATTTATGTAATAAAATTCGTAGTAACAAATATCATATAGAGAGATATTTGGGGGCTACAATTATTCTCAGCAATTTTTTACTTGTAAAATATTGGGAGATAAATATTTACCTTTGCCGCTCTGCGTTCATTGTGCACATGTTAGGTTAATTAGATCAGGATCTACGGTTTAAAAGTAACAAACATTCTGAACCAGCCTAACAAACATCCTTGCCAACGTCAGCATTCGAAGCTGAATTCGTTTGAAGCCTGTGGTACCAAAGTCAAAGGCCAGAGCACTAGCCAATTAGCCATCAGGCGGCTTACTGCTCTGTCAGTTTATACAAAAGAAATATATATATATTTCAGTGATTGTTTGATTACTAGAACAGTTAACTATGCTGATTCAATGAAGTGTCTAAAAAATATTTTATTTTTCTAACTAATATGTAGCTGTAATTCAACACGAAAAGGATGTATACAAATCACTCCAATTGCAAAATGTTATAAATGCTGCAATTTTCTGCCACAACCATTATGGTATGATTACACTAAGAAATCGTTACTTACTTAAATGAACAAATAATATTAATTGGAAGGTGGGTCTACATCAATGAGAGTTGAGCATGCAACAAGAATCTATGGCTTGTCAAGGTTAAAAGAGAATGGATGAAAATGGTAGAAAATAAGGGGGTCCCTGAAAAAGAATGTCGAGGCCAAAATGAAACTCGATGGAAGGGGGGAAAGAATTTCGCGATAGGAAAGGAGGTTTTCGAATGGAACTTTATGGAAAAGTAATTATAGATCAGTTGGTGAAAACATTAAACGGAAAGTTTCTTTTAGAGAGAAATAACATGTTTAGGTCAGCGGTTTCTAAGCGTGGTAAGTCATGTGGCGTGATAATAGACAGAGTAGGTAATTGAAAAAATAAGTGGCAGTTAGTGAATTCTCATAAGATATTTTGTAAAAAATGGTTTCAACTTCAAAAATAATGGTATTATTTTACCAATAATAACGATAAACAAACATAATTTTTATTCCAACTTGTCATTTTAATTGTTAAACCATGGATTAGTTTTTCTCTAGTTTAAACATGTACTTTTTTATTCTTCCTCTTACAATTTATCCTGGCTGTGGTATGGATGTTTGTTAGTGGTTCGGAATCCACATTAAACGAAAGGTTCCGATCTAATTAGCCTTAAGTATGCAAAAACGACAGTAGAACTACAAACAAAACCACACCAAATCTTACAATTTAGTCAATTCATCTTTAATCTTAAATAACTGTAAACATGATTTTAGTCAAGGCCCTTTCAGTTTCCATCCTTTAAATACTTTGAATATAATAATAAACTGATCACATGGCTAAACTAAGCTAATAACTAATTGAATAATATATATATATATATATATATATTTTTAAGTTTCACATATATCTCGATGTGGTACTATAATTTGGTGTTAACATCGACTGAAATCATCGAATTTCAAGCAGCTGTTTTTTCTCCCCAATTAGTAAATTATGCAGCTCAGAATAATGCAAAGACAGAACGACGCAAAGTTATCTAAACTTACTGAAGCTAATCTATACTTCTACCGATGCTTCTTCTGGAATCTTGATTAACAACGCTCTGCTGAAAGAGTGATAAATAAAAATGGAATGAGGGAGCTTGCGTAAGCAGGATTTAAAGCCCCCGGATATATTTTACAGGAAGGAGCTCCATTCACTCCATCCTTCTGTATAATCTTTAGGGAATGTTCTGAGATAAATGTAGGACTTTCGGCCGCACTTTGAATCGCCCATAAAAGCACTGCCTCGGGCAAGGATCTTCAGTCTACTAAAGGAAAGGAACACTTTCCAAATAACGATGACACCCTCAGTCGCTGCTATTTATTTAAGCAGTATATTTCCTCAGGTCTACTTTACTTACTACACGGTGCCCTGTTATTCATTCAGAATGTGTGCTTATTTAAAACATACAGGTCACGGAGTATTTGCTCGGTTTCCATATAATATCAGCATTTTTATTGATGAAAAATTATAAGTACTTTCGCGTATAAATACGGTTACAGTTTGAAAAAAACTTGCTATGATCTCTAACGGAATGTTCGAATAACACTTTTGAATCACACACAAGGCCATTGTTTACATGAATACATGAATTTGTATTTTCAATATAATTTGTTACATTACTCAAATTTATCTATTCAAAATGTTTTTCGTGTCAATCAATATTTTGTTAATCAAATGTAAAAATCTTACAATAATGGATAAGACCATTTGATTCTCAAGAGGATAAATGAAAAAAGCAGGTTGATATGAATTCGAAACAGTCAAAAAACAAAATAATAATTGATCGTTATGACGATGATGATGACATGGTGCCGTGTTCGAAACCTGGATATTTCTTTTCTCTTACTTTGTCATATTTGTCAGTGGGCGATATTAGTTTTAAATAGGATGCTTTTTATTCTACTAAAAATATAAACACAGTGCCGTGTTTGAAACCTGAAGACTAGATTTTTATATTTCTTTTATCTTGTAATATTTGACAGCGGGTGATACTAGTTTTGAATAGGATGTCTTTTATTCTATTACAAATGTAAACATGGTGCCGAGTTCGAAACTTGAAGACTAGATTCTTCTTTTCTCTTATCTTGTCATAGTTGAGAGTGGCTTTGAATAGTTTTGAATAGGAAGTCTTTTATTCTAGTAAAAATATAAACATGGTGCCGTGTTCGAAATCTGAAGACTAGATCCTTCTTTTCTCTTATCTTGTCATATTTGACAGTAAGTGACAATAGTTTTGAATAGGATGCCGTTTTTCTCGTAAAAATATAAATTGATTTTTCAATTAACTTCATTTGAGTCGAATCTGAAATTTGATTTCTGGTGTAAAAATTCTTATTCATAAAAAATAATTAATTGCACAGCAGAAAATCTCATTACAAGTTATTCACAATATTACTATGAAAACAATGTAAGTACTAGAAATGAAGTATTAATATATTTTTACTTGTATTGTAAATTTTCAAAATTCAAATTGCATAACTAAATAAGGCATAGAATCACGTCGTGGTAAAAAAAAAAAAATTAAGAATCAAAAGCAATAAAATTTAATAAACGTTTTACATTATTATTATAATTTCCATAAAACAATTTATTTTTAGTCTGCAAAAGGTCTGAAAAATAAAAAATAACTTTTTTTTTATATTTAGTCCATCATATTTTTTTTGCAAACTCACATTTGAAATGAATTATGAATAATAATATTTATAAATATACGTATTCTGAAGATTCTTGTAACTTATATGTTGACGAACTTTATAATTGGGTAGTTAACTGTAAATAGGTTAAGTTAAGGTATACTTCAAACCCACCATTAAAATCTACACGAATTCATTTGATTAAATTGCCTTTTAGAACATTATTTTATGTTAAAAACTTCAAATATCAAATTTTCTTAAGCTAAAGTTAACATGCAATAGAAATGATCATTATAATGCACTTTATTTCACTATGTTACATATCTTCTAACTAATAACTAGATTACAAATAACTCAAATACTCATTACAATATGTTAAACTTTCTGAATGTTATCGATTTTGAACTCATTTAATTCTCCGTCGAAGTATTCTATCCCGATTCTCTCTGTCCGAAGCTGTCTAGACACTTTAGTCCAGCATGTTCAGGAAATCTACAGCTCTCGATTTCCCATTCCGATAGAGCTTCAGTTATTGCCTCCTTAATAAATCGTGCGATTCAATTGTCCAACAGTCTAAATGAGAAGATTGGAATGTCAAATAGAACGGAAAGACATTCACCTCTTCCCCGAAACCATATTCCTTTGACAACACAGCTCCGAATTTGGTATCTGAATAGAGTTGCCTAGCTTGCAATTCATTGTTTGTCAGGAAGTATTGCATATAGCAGTCAGAAATCTTGAGTGATACAAACTCTTTCACATGTCCTGGTTACAGTAGAGAAAGATAAGAGTTAGGGGTTCGTTATCGACAGCTTATCCTGGCAAGTAGAACTCAAGTCTATAAATCTACCTAAGTCAGTACGAGATACGCAATAAACATAATTCGAGACTTGTTCTAGAAATGAGGTATGGAATTGTAGAAAACTTTATCCAAGTACGAACCATGAGAGACAAATAAGGATAGCATGCTATAAAGAATTGTTTTGTCGCTCTATGGTAACTTTTTTGTACACTTTAGACTAATTAGACTAGGATCTACAGTTTAACCATGGATTCCGAACCACTAACAAATATCATGCCACTGCCAGAATACGAACCTGAAGCATCAAAGACAGAGCGTTAGTCGATTGGCCATCAGGCCACCATGTTATCAAGAATCAGATCGACATTTCCTATCTAAACAATTCTAGGTAGAGTAAAGAAGATGGATTTGAAAACTCATACGAACAATAAAACTAGTTTTGCAGTAAGATGTAGTTGTTTTTGTTTGACTTATTAATATCATAGGTCAGATTTTAATTTCAGATACCAATGTACACTAAATTAGCATGATTCTATTTTTTTATGCTTTCTTTAAATAATAAAATGCAGTTCAATTCTCATGACGGCAACTTTGTGCTTCTAGACAATTCACTATTTTGATTGCTTAGATTTAAAATTAGTAACAAGAATAATTACAGAATTCATACGAAACGTTAAAGAAAAAGATAAAAATTGAGAATCGATTCCATGAGAAGTAGAATATTCATATTTTAATTTTTAAGCTGTTAAAGAGATTCAAGATATTAAGAATGTCTCATATTTCAATAATGATAAAAAAATCCTAACTTGATTTAGAATAAATAATTATATAAATAAATATTACTTATACAAACAGTTTCATATTTCTTATAATCGATGTATCTATATATGACCACTATGGATATCTTACAGTACAAACTTATTCACTGATGATTGATTTGGTAGAAAGAGTTTTTTGACCTTACTGTCCAACTTTATTCCTTGGAGTTAATTAGATGGATCTCGGTACTTATAGTGTCAATAGGATATCCTATCACAGGAAATTGCAATGATGCGTTGAGGATAGTTGAGCAATTCTAATCGACATTTCATGCTAAGGGTTCAAGATAGCGAAATTAACACTTGGACGATCGCAAGAAAAGGATAAAAATAAAGAAGAATCCAGCATCAGGTTCGGAATAGGAAAACCCGAGTTTATCTTTCGCAGGGCAATCACAAATCTATTGAATTCCGCGAGGAACCATTTACGAGGAAGGGAAGGCAGTGGAATCGATTTGTGCTAGTACGAGTTGTTCGTCCTCTAACAGTGACTCGCTTTTCTGTCGATCCAGAAGGTTTGGGTGGAAGAAATGAACTCCGAAAGAAAAGTCTTTGTAATGACCATTCAAGTGCACGGTCAAGAGACCCATCGCATTAATGATAGGACATTCAAGCAAGATTCCCCCTACCCTCTTTATCTTCACTAAAAAGAGTTTTTTCTTCTTCTATTGATGTTATGGGATGGTTTTAGATGAAATGGAGAACTATAATGCGAGCACACCCTCATTAATTGAATGACAGAGATAACTTTTATGTTGATGTTTAGGGATGGTTTAAATAAAATAGACAGCATCTAATGCGTACACACCCACATTTAATGGATCTTGGGTAAACATATCTGACAATTTATAAGCTAAAAAGGAAAAAAAGAAACCTAGTTTGTTCAACAATTAATCCATATCAAGGATAAAGTACACATTAGAGTTGCTTTGGAAAATGAAGACTAATAAAAGACATTTTAACTCTAAAAGCCTTGATACGTTATTGTTTATTGTCAATTGGGTACTATGTTGTACCATCAATAAAGAAATATATTAAATGAATTTCCTCCTAATGGAAAATGGATTTTCAAATAATATTTCACCTTTTAATCTGCCATTAAAATATCACCTTTTAAATGTCAGTAAAATATCTATTTCTCAGTCTTATAACTTTTTTTTTTTTTTTTTCAGTCGTATGGAAAAGACTTTTTTTTTTTTTTAAATCACACTGTTGAAAACGAAAATAAATTAAAGTTTAAAATTACAATATATATATATATATAAATCCCCAATTACAACACATTAAGTTAAGTGAATATTAAAACAAGTTTAATTAAATTTTAGTTTTTTTTTTTTTTTTTTTTAGTTAAACAAGTTAGGACTGGTTTATTTAGATTACAACATTGAAGTAAAGATATTATCGAACATGAAAAATGGGTATCATGTAGAAATGTTTTGTCTGATCTGGGTTTAATATGTGCTCATAGTTGTATTAAAATTAGAATTAAACTCTCTGTCTTAGTAATTAATAACTCTGAAGATTCCAATTCCAGTGTTTTATCAGATTACAAAGAAATTCACTATGTCATTACACACCCAATTCACAGAATACTCCAATTCTTACTTTCAATTCGTCGATAATCCAAATTCGGTGACTCTTTGACGGATAGTCCAATTCTCTAGAATTAAATAAAGTTATTGCATTACATTAGCCTCCCTCCCTCTTTTTCAACAAATGATCCAGTAACAATAGCATCCCATCCCCAGTACTGCTTCATGCTTTAATAATTGCCGTTGACTCACAGTTCCTGTCACTGGTCCCTGGTGGAGGCAATAATTGACAGCCCACTCAATCCACAACCCGAGCTCATCATCCCCCACCCCTACCAATTAAATACCCCACTTGCGGCACACTGGAAGGGGAGGGTAGATTGAAAGTAAAAGATACCATTGTGCCCTCTGTCACCAGAAATGCGATGACGAACAAGTGTATCGTTAACAAGCAACAGTTGTTTCCTTTTGCCTCCTGCACGGAAGTCAGCTCAAAAAGACGTTATAATGGGGTTGGGGTGGACAGACGAAAAATGTATCGTCTGTTCACTTCGCTTCTTAGCCCCCTTTGTTGTTAAACTTTGGAAACAAGACTTAATTAAGGGATATTGCCGTCGTTTCATGGAGAGAGCACTTTGTTCCTTCTCGGTTTTGACAGGCGAACAAACACAACTGTGCTTCTGCAATTTGAAAGCACATAATGTCGGTGCATCCGCTTCCAAAATAAATAGGGCTTCAAATAATTAAAGAAGACTAGATCTTTGGCAAATGTATTAAGTGTCTGAATGGTTACGTCTCTACGCAAATAGAACTGGAGTTTATTATTTTCCCGTTTAAGATGATGCAGCTTTGTAATTATCATAAATTTTAATAAACAAACACAATAGTTTTAATTAAAAATTAGCATTTCTTGTGGGGCCTCTTGTAGATAGGAATAACAAAGAGAACACAACCGTTTCATAGTGTTTTATTTGTTAATAAACTTTCTTATTTGTTAATAACTGCACTTCAAAATAAAGATTTCAGAAAATATTTATTCGGTATTTTAATGAGAATTTGAATACATTAAATTATTATAATAAGTAATAGCTAGGCTATTATATTTGAACATTTTTAGAACGTTTTAAATTTTCAGAAATATCACTCGAGTACATGAATTTGTTAAATTTAAATTTCTTCCAGAGCAGTGGTTCTCAAACTAGGGTCAGCAGTATTCTAAGTAGCCGTTCTTAAACTCGGGTCTAGACCGTCAGGGGAAAAAATTTAGAAAATTTCCTTGTTTAACTTTTTGTATATATATATATATATATATGAACATGTTGTAAGTACTGCAGTCACTTTTAAATTAATTTTTAATTTAATTAATTTATTTTTTAAATTTAATTTTTAGCACTTGCAATTATTTATACATCGTTTCTAAAATGGTTTATTAAGTTTCTACAGTAAAATATAGACTTCATGATATATTCTTTTCATATTTTCCCCTTCACTTGATGGTGGGGTATGTTGGAAATTTTTAAATATGAAAGAAAGTAAAAAAAAAAAAAAAAAATTAGAGCCACTAATCTAGGGGACTACGAAAAGATCTCCAGAAAGAAATTTTTGGCACGTCCCATTTTTATTAATTTTCCTTCTCTAGGTAAGATTTCTTTTCCTAATGATTCTGGAAATAACTAGGATGTTATTTTATCTTGGTTAAAGGTTTTCGTAGTAATAGTGTATATGGTAACTATAGTTAATTTTAGAGAATATCATATGAGAACCATCAGAGAAAACCATGAGAACCATCTCTCAGATTATCATTTGAGAACCACTGTTTTATAGACTCCAAACATTTTCTTATTAACCTATATCTCAGTGATAAGTTACTCAAACTTTACCTAAACAGTTATTTTTGATTTTAATAAAATTTTGACTAGACAGTAACCTACTAACCTTAAATTGTTCCCACATTCAGTCACGAACTAGGATTGCACATAGCGTGATCTTGTAATGGGACCAAGTGGAACTTAGCCAAGCAAATTCAAATAAAATTGTTGGTTTTCGTAAATCAGCATAAGAAAAAAAAAAACCATATGAATATTAATAGTATTTTTCTTCAATAAAAAAAATAAATGCATGAATCGATAAAATGTTCGCAACAGAAAAATAGTTCGAAGAAGAAAAATATATTAAAGAGTTAGCACTAAAAGAAAATGGTTTGATAGAATAATAAGCTAATGTGCTAAATAATATTTGTAATAATTAATTATAATAATGTTTAGCATTTTTTATTTAATGTACTAGATAATATTAGCTGAACGTGCTAAATAATATTTATAATAATTAATTATACAAATATTCAACATTTCTTTATTTAATGTGCTACATAATATTTAGTTAAATGTGCTTAATAATATTTAGCACATTTAATCGATACTGTATTATACTGCAAATAATTTAAAACTTCTTTTAACTTAAAAACTACACTCATAATACATGAATGCAGAATAGTGAATAAATAAGAATAATACATTCATAATTTACATGAAAGCTATGTATTTTGAAACAATAAATATATAACTTTACTGTAAAGGCAAGCTCACTATATAAAACAATTGCCATCTAAATGTGTTATCTTGTAAAATACATGTTTTCATCTATCTGTATTATACAGTACATCATTTTAATTGTTATTTTTTTTCCACTGTAACCATGAAATCGATAAAAAAAACTTGATAAAATTTTAAAAAATGCATTTTCTGACTGACACGAGCTCTAAATATTTTGTTTATGCATTTTAGTCGATACTCATACTATACTTCAAATAATTTAAAACTTTTTTTAACTTAAAACTACATTCATAATACATGAACGCAGAATAGTGAATGAATGCAGAATACTGAATAAATAAGTATAATAAATTCATAATTCAGATGAAAGCCATGTATTTCGAAACAATAAATATATAATTTTACTGTAAAAGTCAAACTCACTCTATAAATCGATTGCCATCTAAATGTGTTATCTTATAAAATACATGTTTTCACCTTTCTGTATTATACAGTGCACCATTTTAATTGTTATTTTTTTTCCACTGTAACATTAAAATCGATAAAAAAAACTTGATAAATTTTTAAAAATGCAATTTCTGACTGACACGAGCTCCAAAAGTTTTGTTTACCCATTTTTTTTTAACTTTGCGAAAAATAAATAAAAAATAAGCACAGCCCGCAAAATATTTGCTCGTCAAATTAAAAGAGTTTCGGTTTCCCTTTTGCATCTACTAAAACTTCCAACTTTAACGTTAATAAAAATCAATAACTTCACTTATTTTGCCCCAGGCCGTTTATAGGACAAGACTGTAAGCTTGAGAGGTACATATATAAGTTCATAAATGCGCCAATGGTTTTGCTAACGGAAATCGTTATAAATTTTCATACCCAATTATCTACATGTGTGTAATCTTTTTATTTATTATTTATTTTTTTTTTTTTTTTTTGTTGAGTTACGACACATTCTCCTATCTCTCTCTCACACACATAAAAAGTTTTAGTCATTGTTGTATTCGTTTGGCAATTAAATATGGAGAAAAACTTTTTAAAACTTTCCAAGATATATCAAATTAACTGTTAGTTAAATAATTTTTTTTTAACCAAAGGAAAAAAAAAAATCTGTTACTTGGTTTTTTATCAAGTAGTTAAAGGTTTTGAAGATAGAAAATTCTTAATTAGAATGTAATAATAATAAGGATAGTTCAGTCAATTTACTAATTTATACTATTATTAAATTCAGAGATTTTTTTTTTTTTGTCCTTTTTTTCTTAGTAATAACATGTGACACATTATTATATATTAAGTATATAACATTATTATATATTAATTCTTTTTATTTCTATAGTTTTTTATATCTGGTCAATATAAACCCATACTTCTGTATTGGTATTGTCATTTCTATTATTGCTGTTTTACAGATTAATGGTGTAGTATGTCCTTCTTCCACTTTCAACATAAAGATATATTTTACATAAAAAGAAAATTATGACTAACAAAAACTCATTTGGTTATCATATTTAATTTAAAATACTAGCATAATATTAGTATTATTTTAATAAATAAATACTTTACGTATAATGCGTTATACTAGAATGTTCTAATTTACGAGAAAACACTCAAATGTATTTATATTAATGCGATTTAATTACTTTAAAAAAAAAGTAATTCCTCTGTAGAAGAAAGTACAAATATTATCATGAAAATAGTTCACTCAGGAGAAATCATTCATCTGCGCATGAAATCATTTTCTATTATTGCTGTTTTACAACATTAGAGGCTAAGTTTAGTATGTTCTTCTCCCAATTTCAACATAATGATATATTTTACATAAAAACTTAATATTTTGATATGTTTCAAAATTTTTATATGAAAAGCTTCGCGATATGGGCAGTAAGTTAGATTCTTTCTCTTTTTAAAATTTTACTCGTGGCCAAAAAAATTGAGCTAGCTGGTCTTCAAAATTATATTTTAATTGTTACTAAGACGAATAAGAAATGCACAACTTTATTTAAACCAAATTAAGTCAATTCTTCTACTAATGTAAAATTGTACTTGTGGCCAAAATAAATTGAGCTAGTTGACCTTCAAAATTATATTTTAATAGGTACTAAGATGAATAAGTTATTTAGACCAAGTTAAGTCAATTCCTTCACCAATGTAAAGCTAGTTGGGAAATGTAGACGCATGTAGTTGTTTCCTTCCTAATACATAAGATGTTCTGGGATGGATAGCTAGACTGAAATTTCATAGAATTGTTTCGTCATAGCATTGCTTAACTAGAACTGCCAGATTGAGAAAACCCGTAAAGCTAGCTGGTCAGACATTTTACGCTTCACAAACCCTTATAGCTTCAAAGGCTTTCTAATGACTTTGGAACACTTCATGTCTTCAAGATATCCAACTTATTATCATGAGTCTACAAGGACAACTACTATGCATATAAGATAATGATGTATAAAGTGTATAACTATATATTGTAACAATTATTGAGTTATATTACGATATTCTAACTTATAAGTTTACATTTTCTATTATGCGATTTTAAATTTATCATGTATTAAAAAAGTGGCAAATAACATCAACAGTAAATGCGATTGATTCCATAGTCAAATTTATATTTTAATTTACACATATTTGATTTCGTTTTAATTTCATAAAAGAACTCACCCTGATGCTTAAATCTAAAAGGCACACCAAATTATCAACTGTACACTCGATCAAATCTTACCTATAAAAAAAAAGAATAAAAAAATCATTAGTTATGGAGGAATATGTTTTAACATAAAATCTACAAAAATAATAATAACATAAAAAAATATTTCATAAAAACATATTAAAATAATTAAACAATATATAAAACAATTAATAAATACTCAATATTAAATAATGATGAATTAAAAATGCAATAATGCAATATCTACTATTCAGTTTTATCAAATAAGTCGTAAGGGCAAGGCTTAATGTTTATTTATAAAATGAATTTACTGAAGAAGTTATGTATAAAATGCAAGCATAACACCAGTGATTGCAAAATCCGGAAGTAGAGCAGATTTTGTTATGCAAGAACTAAGAATATTAAAAATTTTAAATAATAGAAAAATATATTTAATCCAATAGATCCTACGGTGTCCCACTTTGAAAATAAACATCTTAAAACGTAATCCTTCGTAAGAAGAGCATTTCTTAAAACGTTGGCTAGTCATATTCTTTTTGTTGAGCTATATTTCAAAACTTTTGAGGCTTGGATGTGAAATATATTCTTTAGGAACTGATGAAAAGTCAGAGTTAAGTCGCAAGTTTAGCAGCAGACTTTGAGATAAAACGCTTGAAATAGCAGACTCAGCGTCTTTCAAAGTTGGTCAAAGGAAAGTCCCAGCTACACAGCGATAAAAACTTTTGTATAGTCTTTCATTTTTCAATCCATCACTGTCATAGACTGGAAATTTCTCCTCTACACATTTGGCCGATTTTATCATCGGAAGGGTGTAGGCTTTTCGGGAGATGAAAAAATAATAAAAAAAAAAATGTCAAGCAATATTTTATCTTAAACATCTCCAAGTATAAAGTACTCGTTTACTTTGTTCACAGTTGAAGTTCTTTTTCAAGTCAGCAAACAGAAACAAACTTATACATTTCGAATAGAAAATTCTTCTCAGCACTTATCTGCTTGATTTGATACTGCTGGTGTTGATACTGATCGTCTGCGTTTTAAACTACTCTTAAAAATCATTGTGATCATTTGTATATGTACATATACTAAACAACTGTTACGTTAACGACAAATTTTACAAAACTTGAATTAGCCTGGTGGTTAGCGGAGTTCTGAAAGAAAGGTGCAACTATCGTGTGTTAAACTAGGAATGGTCACGTTAACTACATCGGACAGAAAATTCCTATAAAAGGTTTAAAGGGATTGTGTAGATTATGTGGAAGGCAGTATGAGATCCTTTATATACTGCCTTTGAGGAGATCATTCCAAACTGTGGTGTCAACAGTTACAACTGTGTGGACAGTGACTGAACTGTACTGAAATGGTGTAAAATTATCAACTTACTTAACTACAACTTAATGAACAACTAACTTACTGAAATGGTGTTAAAATTTTGAAGACGTGCTAAAATTAAAATCTAGTGGTTAGCACATCGAAGTTCTGAAAGAAGGGTGCAACTACCGTGTTTAAACTAGGAATGGTCACGTTAAATGCATCGGTCAGAAAATTCCAATAGAGGGTTTAAAGGGATTGTATAGAAGGCATTATATAGAGATCCTCTACATACTGCCTTTGAGGAGATCATTCCAAACTGTGGTGTCAACAGTTACAACTGTGTGGACAGTAACTGAACTGTACTGAAGTGGTGTAAAATTATCAACTTACTTAACTACAACTTAATGAACAACTAACTTACTGAAATGGTGTTAAAATTTTGAAGACGTGTTAAAATTAAAGTCTAGTGGTTAGCACATCGAAGTTCTGAAAGAAGGGTGCAACTACCGTGTTTAAACTAGGAATGGTCACGTTAAATGCATCGGTCAGAAAATTCCAATAGAGGGTTTAAAGGATTGTGTAGAAGGCATTATATAGAGATCCTCTACATACTGCCTTTGGGGAGATCGTTTCAAACTGTGGTGCCAACAATTGCAAATGTGTGGACAACTGAACTGTGCTGAAGGGGTGTTAAAATTATCAACTTACATAACTACAACTTAATGAACAACTAACTTAATGAAATGGTGTTAAAATTTTGAAGACGTGCTAAAATTAAAATCTAGTGGTTAGCACATCGAAGTTCTGAAAGAAGGGTGCAACTACCGTGTTTAAACTAGGAATGGTCACGTTAAATGCATCGGTCAGAAAATTCCAATAGAGGGTTTAAAGGGATTGTGTAGAAGGCATTATATAGAGATCCTCTACATACTGCCTTTGAGGAGATCATTCCAAACTGTGGTGTCAACAGTTACAACTGTGTGGACAGTAACTGAACTGTACTGAAGTGGTGTAAAATTATCAACTTACTTAACTACAACTTAATGAACAACTAACTTACTGAAATGGTGTTAAAATTTTGAAGACGTGTTAAAATTAAAATCTAGTGGTTAGCACATCGAAGTTCTGAAAGAAGGGTGCAACTACCGTGTTTAAACTAGGAATGGTAACGTTAAATGCATCGGTCAGAAAATTCCAATAGAGGGTTTAAAGGGATTTGTAGAAGGCATTATATAGAGATCCTCTACATACTGCCTTTGGGGAGATCGTTTCAAACTGTGGTGCCAACAATTGCAAATGTGTGGACAACTGAACTGTGCTGAAGGGGTGTTAAAATTATCAACTTACATAACTACAACTTAATGAACAACTAACTTACTGAAATGGTGTTAAAATTTTGAAGACGTGCTAAAATTAAAATCTAGTGGTTAGCACATCGAAGTTTTGAAAAAAGGGTGCAACTACCGTGTTTAAACTAGAATGGTCACGTTAAATGCATCGGTCAGAAAATTCCAATAGAGGGTTTAAAGGGATTTGTAGAAGGCATTATATAGAGATCCTCTACATACTGTCTTTTTGGGGAGATCGTTTCAAACTGTGGTGCCAACAATTGCAAACGTGTGGACAACTGAACTGTGCTGAAGGGGTGTTAAAATTATCAACTTACATAACTACAACTTAATGAACAACTAACTTACTGAAATGGTGTTAAAATTTTGAAGACGTGCTAAAATTAAAATCTAGTGGTTAGCACATCGAAGTTCTGAAAGAAGGGTGCAACTACCGTGTTTAAACTAGGAATGGTCACGTTAAATGCATTGGTTAGAAAATTCCAATAGAGGGTTTAAAGGGATATTAGAAGGCATTATATAGAGATCCCTACATACTGCCTTTGAGGAGATCATTCCAAACTGTGGTGTCAACAGTTACAACTGTGTGGACAGTAACTGAACTGTACTGAAGTGGTGTAAAATTATCAACTTACTTAACTACAACTTAATGAACAACTAACTTACTGAAATGGTGTTAAAATTTTGAAGACGTGTTAAAATTAAAATCTAGTGGTTAGCACATCGAAGTTCTGAAAGAAGGGTGCAACTACCGTGTTTAAACTAGAATGGTCACGTTAAATGCATCGGTCAGAAAATTCCAATAGAGGGTTTAAAGGATTGTGTAGAAGGCATTATATAGAGATCCTCTACATACTGCCTTTGAGGAGATCCATTCCAAACTGTGGTGTCAACAGTTACAACTGTGTGGACAGTAACTGAACTGTACTGAAGTGGTGTAAAATTATCAACTTACTTAACTACAACTTAATGAACAACTAACTTACTGAAATGGTGCTAAAATTTTGAAGACGTGTTAAAATTAAAATCTAGTGGTTAGCACATCGAAGTTCTGAAAGAAGGGTGCAACTGTGTTTAAACTAGGAATGGTCACGTTAAATGCATCGGTCAGAAAATTCCAATAGAGGGTTTAAAGGGATTGTGTAGAAGGCATTATTTAGAGATCCTCTACATACTGCCTTTGAGGAGATCGTTCCAAACTGTGGTGTCAACAGTTACAACTGTGTGGACAGTAACTGAACTGTGCTGAAGTGGTGTAAAAAATTATCAACTTACTTAACTACAACTTAATGAACAACTAACTTACGAAATGGTGTTAAAATTTTGAAGACGTGTTAAAATTAAAATCTAGTGGTTAGCACATCGAAGTTCTGAAAGAACGGTGCAACTACCGTGTTTAAACTAGAATGGTCACGTTAAATGCATCGGTCAGAAAATTCCAATAGAGGGTTTAAAGGGATTGTGTAGAAGGCATTATATAGAGATTCTTACATACTGCCTTTGGGAGATCGTTTCAAATTGTGGTGCCAACAATTGCAAATGTGTGGACAACTGAACTGTGCTGAAGGGGTGTTAAAATTATCAACTTACATAACTACAACTTAATGAACAACTAACTTAATGAAATGGTGTTAAAATTTACTAAAATGGCCAATCTTAGTTAATTCGTAGGCCAAATGCGGAAAAAGTGGGAACATTAGTAAGCATCTATCGCATTGAAAAATACTAAAACATTTTATTCAAGTCTCATATAAAACACAAATATGGTAAAATTTTACATTCCTCCTTATTCATGTACCCTCCTTATTCATGTATTCCTGTACACTTTATTTTAAATATATAAATTTATACGGTCATTTTCGACTACTTATATATGATTATTAAATAGTGTATTGTTAATTCGTTTTTAAGAACAAAGTCGAATTCAATGCAAATCTTCCCTGCCTATAGGAATATGACAAGAATAAATATAATTTTCATAACAACTTCAGTTAAGAAAACATCCCTCTTTGTAATGTTTTAAACTGGGAAGTTAAATATGATTTTAATTTAAGTGAAATTAAAAGCGTATAATAATGAACTTGCCATCATCCACAATCAATCTGAAAAATAACGTATTTAATATTTTTTAACAATTAGAATTATTTAATTTATTATATTTAACTATATTTAACTTGATGTGCATTGAGATGGAATGACCGATCTATGTAAAAACTTGTGACTGTAAAAACTGGTGAAAAAATCTTAAAGCTACGCATAATCATAAAATAATTATTGTATAATAAATATTATTATTTTAAAAGCTTGTTAACAACTATTTAAAAAAAAACGAATTCCAATTCCAATAATTCATTACCAACAGCTTCGTTTAAATCAGAACTTATCTGATTTACTGAAGGGGAAGCGGTGTGAAATAACAAGCAATGCCTGTTTTACTGAATGACCTGATTTGTATCTTTTATTTATTTCTTTTTAAAGAAGTTCGGACACTGCTACATTCTGGGGGAAAAAAATACTTGCAAATCAAGCTTCATCACTTGTTGTAACAAATTTAATAGACAGGTGGTTTTTCTGACCGGTTTGATTCAATATTAAATCGGGTCAGAACGTGAAAGCCTCTGTTGCAGCATGCAAATTATGTAGAAATCCCTGGCTCAAAACACTTTAGTTTAAAGAATCGTTGCATTTTATATACATATAAGTAGCCTTGCAGGTCATTAGATTTAGAATGGGTCAATCATTCGATAGATTTTTAATTGCATTTTATATCATAATATGTCACTACGTTCAACCTGTTTGAAGAACATAGTTTTAGAAGTTAAATAATTTCTTTTTTTTCTTTCTGAAAGTTTGGTCTTGGAAAAAATATATATTAAAAGTTAGTCTCGTTTATAACTATAAAATTTTAATCCATAATCATTTTTTTATTGAAATTTGAACATGTGCAACTTTTAATGTAAAAACTAATTTACACAAAGTTGAACCAGATGTCTCATAAGAAAAATCATAAAATTATCTCCTAAAAGCAATGATTAATATTAAAAATATATTTTAATATTACCAAAAACAATGATTAATATTTAAAATCTTTAACATTTCCTAAATACAATATTTCCAATAAGCAAATATTCAAAATATTAAAAGAATCTTTAAATATTAATAATTGTTTTTAGGAAATATTAATTAAATATTATTTGAAACATTTGATTATTGGAAATATTGTTTTTGAAGTATTAAAGATTCTTTTAAATATTTATCATTGTTTTTAGTACATGTTAAAGATTCTTTTAAATATTGATCGTTGTTTTTAATAAATATTAAAGATTTCTTTAAATATTTTAAATATTGTTTTTTGGAAATATATTTTTTAATATTCCCTAAAAACAATTATTAATATTTAAAGAAATACCTAAACACAATATTTCCAATAAACAAATATTTAAAACAATCTTTAATATTTACTAAAAACAATGATAAATATTTCCAATAAACAAATATTTTTCAAAAAAAATCTTTAATATTTCCTAACATATTTCATAAAAATATTTCCAAAAGGATAAACCTTTGTTTTTAAACCAGAAACTTGTTAGTGACATAACGTAAAATTTTGTATACATTAAATCGTAAGAAAAATCCGTCATTTTAAAATTGAGAGGCCGAAAAATTTTGCAGAGCAACAAATATATTTTTTGTTAATGTGCAAAAGCAATGGGACAACGACATCCTAACTAACGAAAATGAAAAAGCTATATCATTCTTAAAAATAATTTTCGAATGAAATTGTACGAAATTTTCTCTGGAAAAAAAAAAAGACTATCTTCCAAAAGACGAAACAATCTTTCTTTATATGTTCAAATATATACTGTAATCACATGAAGTTTGAAAAAGAATTTGTACTATACCTTAAAAGAAACCTATTTTAAGTATCGTGGTGATACAAACACATAGAAGAAAAATAGTGTAATAACGAAATTCAGCAGAAATTTTTATTCGTACTGTTCAGAACTACTGAATCGCCATTCTTAAAAAAAAAAAAATGGCACACATCAGAGAACTTCAATAGCTTAAAGTAGTTCCTTCTCACTAACTGCAAACTTTTGAAAAGAATTTTAAGTCCAAAATGTTTCATATATTTGCAGAAAATATTTTAGAAGATATCTTACGATTTAGACATTTCGATCACATTTATCTTTTAAATTTCTCATGTGTTTGGCAACTTTTATTCATTTTACTCGTTACTATAAAGTGTATTATTTCATCTTTTACTTTTGATTTCGTCCATGATAAATGTAGTTACTAAAATAAATGTTGTATATTGACGTTGAAATACGGATAGAGAATGCTTTTGTAGTATTTATCAAATTATCACAAAATTGGTTTCTAAAAGAAACGGATATACATAAGGTAGAGGAATTAATAATAAAATTAGTTAACATGGATTAATTAACTCATAATTCTAAAATTTTGCATTATGAAATCCAGCGCATGCTTCTATTAACTTATAGACTAGATATATTTTAAAAACAATAAATTGTCAATTTTTAAAAATTTCACTTAGTCTTAAATTTATTTATTTATTTAAATCCTAAACTTTCTTTTTACTATATTACTTAATTAAATATGATGTGCATGTTTGCTTAATACTTAAAACTACACATGTATTTTGTGAATCTTTATTCATGGAATACTGATCATATCTAATACTAATATATACTTTTTATTGAAATTAGATGTTACATTTCTTTACTTTTATTTAAAAATACAAAATTAAATTATTATTATTTCTTTTTCTTCACTATCCACATAAAAAGTGCCAAACAGCGATAAAGCGCCAAAAGAATGTTTTCGAGAAACTAAGAGAAGTACCTTCCATGGTTGGCTTTAGTGTCTATGTGATTTTCATTATTAAAAAAAAAAATTTCCATTGCAGCCTATGAGACTCCTCCGCCAATGAGTTGCGGAGTTGATTGAGGATTAAACATAAGGATAAGTGAGAGCTTTTTGAAATTATCCGAATAATTAAAAATATTTTTAATTCATATTAAAATAACCAGATTTTAGGTTAGAGTCTGGGACGCACCAAAAAAGAAAAAGATAAATACAAAGGAAAATATAATCGGCTGGCCCGATATACAGGTTATCCATAAAATTTAGAATTTAATGTAAGAACAAAACGCATAACAGCAATCTTAAAAAATAAAAAGAACTATAGAATTCCAAACGGTTTTCTTTTCTTGAAAAATCTCATTTTCATTTTGAAATAAAAATTGTCTTTGCTTTCACCAGACGATCATTCAGAACAATTTTACTTTATTTAATTATATAATTAATAGCTCATGAAAAAATTGAAATAAATATTATGTATGTAATATTATTATGTATAAACTATATTAATTATTAAATAATATAATTATTGGTATTATATATAAATTTTATGGGTAAAAAGTAGAAATATCGCGTTTGCCAATATTTATTTGTAATTTAATATAAAATTATTAATTGTATTATTAATATAAAATTTACAATAAAAAATAATAATACTTTTAATAAATTTCAAAAATCTTTTTTTTTTTTTAGAACTAAAACATCTGGTTATATCACTAAAAATTTTAAATGATTTATTGGTTGAACAAATTTTTTTTTTTAATTGTAGCTCTCATGAGACGGAAAGTAAGCCAAGTTCCACAGGCAAGTTATTTGGCCCAGTTTTCACATCACGACTGACATCGTTTTAATTAATCGATGACTAAACAACATGATTTTTAAAGTATGCAACTCAATTCATCATTTTAATATGATTGTTCTTTAAATTAAAAAAATTATATGTTATAGAAATAAGGTAATAAAAATAAAATATATATTGTTTTAAATCAATTGTAAAATAGAATCTTATTTCTGTTATTATATTTCAGTAATGAATGATATATTATGTAATATGCTATTTCAAATGTAGAAAATACTAGGTAAAAAAGAATGCTTTTTATTTTGAACTGATTGATTTATTTTGAATCTTGCATTAATATTTAAAAGTATATGTATATTTTTAAGAAAAAATATCTTATAAGGTAAATATTACTATAAGAACTTTTCAACATATTCAAAAAGTAATGAACAAGAAAAAGAAGTAACAAATCTTAACAAGCAAAGGGTGAATTTTCATTGACAACGCGAATCAGATTAGCGATAGGGAATGATTGACAACAGATTAATCCATTCACTACTGTCAGTCTTTTAGATCGCTAATCTGATTCGTCAAAATTGACGTCGCGTTAGCGTCGCGTTGTCAATGGAAATGCACCTAAAATCTACAACATTCACTCCTATTGAAATGTTGTATGGACAGGAAGACAAACTGAATAGTATTGATTATTATTAATAAAACTCATAAAATAATAATATTTTAATATTTTTCTTCTGATATAATATTTAACTAGTAAAAATGTTCTTTCTTTGAACGCAATCGTACAAGGAAAAATAAGAAAAAAATACGACTTTCAAAAGAAGAAGACTGCTTCCAAGAAGAATTTAAAGTTCATAATAAAAATTTAGGAAAACTGTCATAAAATTCTTTAAATACAATCTGGCGGAAGGAGGAATTTTATTTTGCTAAAGTAGCCCATTGTTCTTCTTTTTTACATTGTACAAAAATGGTTTTGCGTGACCAAAACGTAGGAAATACTTTTTATTCATAAAGATTTGTCTATTTCATAAGACAAGTTGGTTTTAATTTACAACCTATATTTTTAACAATAGAAAAATTTAATCCCGAACAAAATGAAGCTCTAAAAGTTTGTTTTCCAAGTTAAATTGTTGGTGATTTTAAAATTCATAGATTTAACATGGGTCTTGGTGGTTACCTAGCTTCAGTTCTGAACTGATCTGAAGGAGTTCTGTTTGAAGACCAGCAAACGAATCTTTTCATTTACTTTGGGAATAACTAATGCGCCACGGACCATTGCTGACCAATGAAGAGGCGATTTCATGTATGCAACATCGATGTATATAACTTCACGTATACGACGTGTATACAAGCTTAACGTATTCATAAGCCAAAAGTTCCGCAATTGAAAAAAATATTTAGCATACAATATTTATTAAAGTGAAAAAAATGCTTATTCTTTTCCACAGCTATCTCACAATGCATAAAAAGTAAGATAGAATTAATTTACAGCAGATCGCATTTATTTTTTTTTTTTTCAAAAAAGATAAATGAAATCAGCAAAAACGCTCTAAAATTTTTTTTTTCATATGAAGAATTAGAGAAACAATTTTCAAAATCTGTAAATAATAAATAGCGTAATGCTTGTCAAACGTGACAAGAAACATATGGGTTTCCCGCATCTCGTTTAAAACATGCGTCACTTGAAAAACAAACACTTCTGAGGCGAAGGCCAACAAACCCCAAGAACGATCCTTGCCAAAATACACATTTCGGCGCATTCCTCAGAAACCATAAGAGCTGAAGCCTATTTACATAACTTTCTTTCCTTCCTTACCCTATAAAGGTCTCGGAAATATACGCTTTTTCTCAATAAAAACTGAGCGGCTTTTTTTTTTTTTCTTTATTTTCTCTGGTTTCTGACAGACGAATCAATCTATTGAAATTCTGAAGCATATAGAATTGGGGAGCGAAACGATCTATCTGAAAAATAGCATGCCATGAGATTGAAAGTAAAAGTACTGGAAAGCAACCCATGGAAATTTTCTAAAGTGAACGACATACGAAATTATCGTTGCGAGCCTTAAAGAAAAGTACTTAATGCCATTTAACCGAATTCAACAGTCTGGATGAATGTCTGAAAATGACCATTCAATCCAATAATTGTCAGTAGGTGAATTTTTTTAAAGCCATTTAACGAAGTAAAATATATTCTTATATATTATGAATTTAAGAAGTTTTATTATTTTTATACTACGACATTTAAGCTAAAATAATGGCTTAGCTTCATATCGGAATTATACAGCCATAACCTGCAAGTTCAATAGTGAATAAATCCACAAAATCAACATGATAATTGCTGCAGCACAAATTATACCAACATGAAGATGAATACAAAAATATTTTACATAATCAATCGTAAAACTCAGATACCCAATCCAGTGGATTAAATTACCTTATATAATACCAGTAATGTTACAATATAAGCCCTTAAATAATAATCCTCCAACCAACAGAAATGTTATAATATAAATCCTTAAATGACAACCATCCAACCAGTAATATTATAATACAAGCCCCTAAGCAATAACCCAACAACCACTAATGTTATAATATAAGCCCTTAAATAATAACACTATAACAACCAGTAATGTTATAATATAAGCCCTTAAATAATAACTCTCCAACAATACGTAATGTCATAACATAAGCCCTTTAATAATAACTCTCCAACAACCCTAATGTTATAATACACTGACTACCAATAAGTATTTGGACACCTATGCAAATGACGATATCTGCGGTCCTGAGGTACGTCACGGACTCCGCCGGTATATATCGTGTAGGAAACAGCATCGGCATTAGTCGCATGCAAGATGCCGCGCAGTTCGGAGCTCTCTGATTTCGAGAAAGGTATAATTATCGGGTATCACAAATGTGGCCGATCCTTAAGGGACATATCTAGCGATCTGAAGTACCCAAAATCGACAGTGGCCTATGTGATTAAGAAGTGGAATCTGAAGTGATTGTCGGAATGTGCCCCGAGTCGGCAGACCAACGAAACTGGGAGATAGAGACCGACGAGTGCTCACCAGAGAAATTCAGAAGAACCAGCACCCAACCGATGGCCCTCATCCGTGAGGAGTTTCAACAGGCATCCGGGAGTATTGTTTCAATGAATACCATCCGTAAGGAAGCACATCTGCATGGTTTTCATGGTCGTGCTGCTGCCCATAAGCCTTTAATCACAAAGTCCAACCGCGCTGCACGGTTAATGTGGTACAAAGCACATCGAAATTGGACTGTAGATCAGTGGAAAAGGATTCTTTGGAGTGACGAATCAAGGTTCACCCTTTACCGTTCGGATGGCAGGGTCTGGGTCTGGCGTCTGCCTGGAGAGCGTCTCCTGCCAGAATGCATTGTACCAACAGTCAAGTTCGGCGGAGGTGGAATTATGGTCTGGGGGTGTTTCTCCTGGTATGGACTGGGACCCTTGGTCCCCATTCATGGTAAGCTCAACGTCGATGCCTACTGCACTATTTTGGATGACAATGTGCTTCTCCTACGTTGTGGCAGTTTTACGGGTTGGACCCCTGTTACTTTCAGGACGACAATGCCAGTTGTCATGTTTCGACGTTAACCAAGGCTTGGTATGGTGCCAATGGAGTTCATCGAATGGACTGGCCTGCCCAGACCCCAGATCTCAACCCTATCGAGAACCTCTGGGACGCGTTACATCGCCGAATTCAGGGGTGCACTACCCGTCCAAAATCGGTGAAGGAACTTCTATGTCTTCTCCAAGCCGAGTGGACGAAAATACCACTAGCTGTCATACAAAGACTTGTGGAAAGTATGCCCCGGAAGGTTCACGCTGTAATTGCCTCTCATGGAGGCTCTACCAACTATTGATTTTGCATAAAGTTCGTTTTTTCTTTTCTATCACAGGTGTCCAAATACTTATTGGTAGTCAATGTATAAGCCCTTAAATAAACACCCTCCAACAACTAATACTATTTAGGTTGAGCAAGAGGATCAAATCTTTTCTTTATTTTTCTTCACTTGACGTCCTTTATTTTAAATTAATCACAAAAAATGAAGACAGTTTCTATAAGAAACACAATTACAAGTGTTCACGCTTCACATATCTGAACTCTATTATTCACATATCCTGTAGAAGATGTAAATGATTTATGATTATTTGATGACAATGATTGATAATTGTTTTTATAATGTTAATTGTGATAATTTTCGCAACTTACGAAATTTATTATATATATCTGCCTCAACAATAACTGGACATCATATCGTTACACCTCAACGCACAGCACAGTAGTTTAAAACCCAAGCTCTTCGTAGATTAAAACTGCATAAATTAATTAAATAACGTTATATGAATGGTCGTATATTAAGCGTTATCTAATTTAAAATGGTGTGTATGATAATAAATTGCTTTCAACATGGTCATTCCTACGGTCAATTTAACTGAATTGTAGAAGTTTATTGGATTTTAAATATAAGTGATAGTAAGCTTGGGTATTATTCATTGAAGCAGTAATGTATAAATTTCCCTTTATATAATCGGTTAGATTTCCATAACAATTTTCAAATAACTAAGCTAAAAAAGCTTACAATGACATAACTGCATTTTTTTTTTATTTGTATATTATAAGACAAAGAATTATTTTTATTTTTATTTATGATGCATGCATTAACATGTGATGACTGGTAAGATATCCATAAAAGTATTATATAAATATTTGTAATAACCTTTGTTTATTTGTAATCCATCGAACTTTTCCCGATAGAAATCGTAATAGATTAGATCATCATGCTGGCGCGAAATCTAAATCGCAATTGATCACAAAGTCCTTCCAACAAACAACAGATTCCTTTATGTGTAAAAATAAATAAATATAAAAAGTTGTTAAAAATTCCTATTTCTTCAAAGAAGAATCGCAACGACCTTTATCCCGACAGCTGGATTTCAGCGCTCTGTGTGAGTCAGAAATCAGCTGCAGTAATGAAGCAGGCAGTCTGGTCTTTGAGACTCGGCACGTCATGGAAACGTGTGTCACGGAGATCTCTCGTTATGCTTGGTGGTCGAGAGAATAAGGTACACAGATAGTAATCTGTCTCTCATTAAGCATTGCATTATGGTTTTGATTTCGAAGATAACGCCAAGATGCAGTTTTTATTGCTAGAGTTTACTAAAATAGGTGACATTTCATTACAGTGTGCGAATTTCAATGATTTTGTCCGTGATGTTAACAGCTTTAATTGGCATTTAATTGGAGTATAAATAAATACGTATATAAAAATGGATGTATGCTTCAGCATGACTTATAAGCCATAATATTTAGTGCATTTTTATTTTTAGAAATTATTATTTTTATCTGGTACGGGATAAATAAATGTGATAAATTATAATTAGTTTTTAATTAAATCAAAACCTTATTTTTTAATTGCTAAAAACATCACACTTGGCGCCATTTGGTGGTCCGATGATACCTAGAGTTGACAACGCTTATATAATATTAAAATGTCATTTTGATTTTTAGCTTAATATATTCTAGAATGATGAAATGTTGAGTTTAATGCTATCATGTGGACATATTTTCATTAAGATTTTGCTTTGAATATCTTTGCAGGTTTTGGCAATTTTTTTAAATTTTTGTGATTTTTTTTATTATTTAGTTTATTTTTAAGTTAATTAACCATAGTAAAAATATATAATTTACTGAAGCCTATATCTGCTAGTCATCAAATAAAAATAAGTAACGAATTATTAATGAAGTATTTATTGAGTATGTTAATCGTTAGGAAAACAAATTAAGGAAAATCTTTTATATGAGTTTTGATATTAATTATCAAAAATTTAGAAATTATTCTCTTCCATTTCACAACAACGTATTTATATCTTACTTCCCACTGCTACCATCAAGCAGCAATTCAAAATTAAATGTTTCTGAAGAACTTGTAAGGCTCTCACTGATATTATACCATGTTTTGGAAAAACAAAAACTAAACAGCGCTGTCTATTAAATTAATGGCAACTTTTAAATGATTGATTATTGATAATTGATTGCAATAAAACTTCTTTTTTGGGGCGAAGGGGGAAAATTTTCTCAATATTTTAATTTTGTATTAAAGAAATGCTATTCATATATAGCAAATAGGCAAATAAAGCAAATATCAAAGAAACACCATTTAATAAATAATAAAACATAACAGCGGACACCACACTAATTTATTTAATAAAAGGGCCCAAAAGTTTAAAAAAGGTAAGAATCACTATCTTAGTGCATTAAAATAATCTATAACTACAGTAAAAAGTATTTTATTTATCAGATGAGTAGAAATAACAGTTGTACATTTTTCCACAAAAGGAATTATCTATTTCATACAGAAAGACTTTTGTAGAGTCTACAAAAGTCTACCATCCCTGTTATACAACTATTTACAATACTAACTGTTCTAATCAAGCCAAATATCTTAATGTCATTTTGGATAAACATCTTACATATCTTCCACACATTAATTATATTAAGAGATAAATTTAATCTTTCTATCAGAAAACTTTATCCTATTATCTCAAGAAACAGTTCCACTTCTATTATTACTAAGATTCTTATTTATATAGCCTACATGCGTCTCATTATAACGTACGCAAGTCCAATATTAACCAAATTTAAATTCTTGAAAAATAAAGTTATTAGAATGGCAGTTAATGCCCTTGGTTTTTTTCGTACCAAAGATATTCATTCCACTCTTAATATCCCTTCTATTAAAACATTTTTCACAAACTTGCAACGAATTTTTATAGCAGTATCTCTAGTAATCCAAATAAACTTCTCAAAAGACTTCCCGATTATGATTTTCAAAATCCAAAAATTACAAGAGACCCAGAACTTCATTTAATAACTCTGCTCAAATAATTCCAATTTTTAGTGAGTTTTCTGTAAGTATTGATTTTGACTTATTTTCTTTAACTATTTGTACAAATACTTCAAAATTCTTTTATTAAAACTTTATATACCTGAAGAAAATAATAATAATAATAGTTATTTTGTTTTCTGAGCATTGTCATATTTCTCTATCTTGAACTTTACTACCCTGTTCCTAACATGGTAGAAGTTAGTAGATAGAAGATAGAAGTTAGTTGATGTTAGTAAATGGAAGATAGAAGTAATTTAAAGTTAATAGATGGAAATTAGTTAAAGATAGTAGATGGAAGATAGAAGTTAGTTATATTTCATTCAAATACTTTATCGATACTGTTAAGTACAACGCTCTCTACTTCAGAACAGCAAATATGTGTTTCTAACCTCTATCACTTCGATGACCTTGTGTTCCACATAATATACCAAGAATGCTCCCTGATATTAATGAATTCCAGGATGATCGATGAAAAATAGCTTAAAAGTTGCATTTTCTTATAGAAATTTCAGTGTTCAATTTTGTTTTCTAATGAAATCTCGTTAAAAAGTAGCGATTACCCTACTTATTACGGTTTTATTTATTTATTAAAAATAAATAATTGTAAAGACTGAAATGCAATTTGCAATACATGCAGACTGTTATCATTTTAGATGATTAAGTTCCCTTGAAAAATTAATTACTCTGGATTTTCTTCACTCAACACCTTTTCTCATTAATATGAATGCATTTGCCATCCCTCAACTCATTTAATGCATTTAACAAATCCTCTACATCCTTTGTATGGACGGAATTATAATCTGCATTATACCGATGCAATAAAAACTTCTTCTGGATTTTCCATTCCATACAGTGAAATATGCTCCATACAGTGAAATATGCGCGACATCTGAGAATAGGAATTCATTTAACAACTAGAATCATTGCCTAAGCAATTCATAGCCGGGGCACTGATTTCTATGCCGATCCCCATCATTCCATCACGACGCCATCGTCTATTTTGGAATATAATTCCGCAGTTTGAATTATACGACGAAGTTCGGAAATCTAATTAGTGAGGAATGCCGGCTATATTAGGTTTTCACAAAAGGGTTAACTCAGAGTCCTTCCCTACGCCTTCAGTTCCGCCATTAAAGGGATTATCTGCCTCATATAGAAAGACTTTTGTAGAATCGGTCGGTCCGCCAATGGTCAGTTGGGTGGTGAAACTAGTTAAAGTGCGAATATAATATACCTGACGGATATCAAATGTTTCATGCGGATACCTTATTGATACTGCAAATATAACCATCTATATTTTAGAACAGCAAATATGCGTTTCTGACCTCCATCACTTTGATGACGTTGTGCTCCATATAATATACCACGAATAATCCTTCCGAATACGAATACGAATTAATAATTTCCAGGATGATCGATAAGAAATATTTAAACACAGTTACAAGCGCTATCAAGTTTTTTAGTTTCGGAAAGCAATAACTGCAATGTACGCAAGTATGCATTGTCCAATGATTCATTGTCAATGATATTCTTTTATTTTGCTTGATTGTTCTGTCATTCTAATTCTAATTATTAATTTCTGAATGACTACAATCTTTTCAATACGAATAGGAATTAATGACTTCCAGGATGATCAATAAAAAATTCTTAAACAAACGATATGGAGTTTCTTCGTTTCTGAAAGCAATAACTGCAACGTACGGAAATGTACATTGTCCAATGAAATTTTCTAGATATTCTTTACTTTGCTTCATTATTTTATCATTCGGATTATAATTAATAACTTTGGAATGACAACAGACCTTCCAAATACGCTTATGAATTATTGACTTCCAGGATGATCGATAAGAAATGCTTAAACACAGTTGCAAGCGTTAACGAGTTTCTTCGTTTCTAAAAGCAGTAACTGCAAGGTAAGCAAATGTACATTGTCCAATGAAATTTACTAGATTTTCTTTATATTGCTTTTATTATTTTATCATTCTGATTATAATTATTAATTTCTGAATGACAACAGCCTTTCCGAATACGAATACGAATTAATGACTTCCAGGAAAATCGATAAGAAATGTTTAAAACACAGTTGCAAGCGCTATCGAGTTTCTTTGTTTCTGAAAGCAGTAACTGCAATGTACAAAAAATACACATACACGGGAAGATTTTTAGGAATAACTACTGCATTTAAGTGCCATATGTAAGAAAATCTGTAAAACTCCAATAAGGCAGCCTGACAGTCGATGAAAGACGTTGTCATAATCACCAAAGAATCTCTTGGATCCTGAAAGCAGTAACTTATACCTCCAGAGAATTAGAACTAGATCCTTCCTGTATTTTAGCTATGCACGTTACCATTGGCCCATGACTTAACCAAATATTGAATACTGTCACAAAGATAATGAATGAAGTTGTGATGGCATTATGATAGCCAACCAGATTCGAATTTGCTGGAAATATATTTTTATAAGAATAATAACTACTATTACTTCAATCCATCATATTTGATGAAGGTATACTAGTTTAATCTCATGAATATCCGATCGAAGTCACATTTGGGAGGATTCCGTAAGGATTAATATAAACATATAATAATATAAACATATACTCGTATGATCTTAAATCTAGTTGGATCATTGTTAAAGTTGTTCACATACGATAATGACCAATGTGCCAGATCCAGTGAGGTTTAAAATTAATGCACTATAATAGGGGTGTTTAACATTTTTTGGTACCACAAATCCCTTCAACCAGAAACATGAAAGACCTTTCTAAGAACAATATTTTAAATGCACAAAAATCCCTCCAAGTACATCAGTTACTAAAAGCAACTTGTTCAATGATAAATCATGTACTTTTTCTAGTCACTTTTAAAAGATAATAAAATACGTTATTTAGCACAGTATGTTTCAAATTTTTATATTAAAAACTTAAAAATATGAACACTGTTGTTGTTCATTTCGAATGAAACTCATATGATAAGAAACCAATTTGTCACATTTATTAAAAAATATCAGATAAAACTCCTACTATCTATAACTTATAGAATATGTTAATCGTTAAAGTTCGAAGCCGTTAATGTGCACATTACTTATGTAACCTGAACTTGAAAAATTTTCAGAAAACAATTTGATTATTTCAAAAAATTATTTTTTAAATTTTATTCAATTTATTTAGATAATATTCGTTATTACATCACACGCATAAAATTTATGCAGGATATGCATAAAATAACAACAAGTATGCTGTGTATGTGCTTGGTCTTGTTGAATTTGCTAGCATATCACTACTTTAAAACGTAATGTTATAGTTAACTACTACATGCTACATTGATTACATAGAATATATACAAATAATTGAGAAATTATGTTTACAGATCCACCAGAGATGTAAGATACTTCTAAATTAATATGTTTAATCTTTATAATACAATACTGTGGGAAATAATGAAATAAAGCAATTAATTCTGAAAATCGATTGAGTTTTCGCTAGATCGTAAGAGAAAATAAATAGTATAGCTTTATTCATGCATGAAATGTAACAGCCTTTGTTTCTTCTCGGTTAATAAATTCCGCAGGCCATTAGTGGTATAATTGCAATTACGCATACAAACTATACTGAAAAACTAGATAATAAGTCATTACACGTAAAATAGTTATTGTAACATGGGTGTTCCTCTATGTTTCACATTAACATATAAATACAATCAGAATTTTCCAAACTACGACATTGATTAAAGGATTATTAATGTAGTAACTCTGGAAAAGTCCAGACACTGAAGACTTAGAAAAGAATCACAGTTTTGCCTTGTCTCAAGAATTGCATTGTCTCAGCAATTGCTTCAAAATGAGGTGTAAAATAAATACATAAATTTTGATTTTACTATTATATCTTAGAGCAGCGATTCTCAAAACTTTTTAATTTAGCTCCGCCCTCCCTCATAACGATATAAATTCTTTCTAGAACCTCTAACCCATTTTCATCATTAAATAACAGTTGCAATAATGATAAAAATAAACTATTTAAATAAAAACTTTTCAAATTTAACTGTCATGGGGCCTTTATGTAACAGGGCAAGTTACTTTTTTTTACCATCTAGATACATTTAAAAATAGTTGATTCTTATTTCTATTTGATAAAAACCTTTTAATATCTTTATTTCTTCTAATTGATTCAAGGTACATAGATTTTTTTTTTTTTCCTTGTGTATTCCTTGTTTTAATTTTCTAGCCCACTTTTGTTAACATTGCTACTTTAAGAGATAAAAATCACTCGTGTATTTTGCATATCTCGTAGACTTATTTTTTTTCTCTTATCTAAAATAATTATCTGAATCTGGCTTGAATCTCTCAGCTGGTAAATTATTGCACGTTGGAAACTAAAAAGAAGGAACGTTTACTCATAAATGTCAAGTTCTACTGTTCATTTTTCTTCTGTCCAATCCATAGAGCTTGTTATCCAAGAAAGCAGAACAATTCTACGAGTCTACTTCGAATTTCTTTTGTATAGAATAGATAAATTAAGTTGACGAAATTAAAATTTTTAACTTATTAAATGCTAGCTTAATTGTAAACGATATGTTATAATACTAAATTTTAATAAATAAATGCAACAATTAATATTAAAGACAATGTCAAATTCTAAAGAATATACCTAGCAAACACGTGATTACGAAATCCATATCCTAATAATTAAATAAAGCCCAAAAATATTAGAAAAAAAGTATTAAATTCAGTACTGACTTAATATTTATTTAATAATTATAAAACGAAATCCAATTTTAAATTAAAATTTATAGCTAAAAAGAAAATGGTCATATCGCCATTGTTGTCCACTACTTTCATACATTTTAATGCACATCAAATATATTTAATAATGAACAGAACCATCTAAGTTTGCTGTACATTTATAATAACAAATCTATCATTATTTTCATATTACTTCAAAAACTATTTTTTTTTTTTTAAATTTATATTTTTAATTCATTTGAAATGATTCTGTTGAATGTGAATATGAGAAATAATATTGCAATAAATTCAAAATTACTAATAAATTGGAACTCATGACTTTAAATCTACGAATATTAAAAATGAATCCTGTTTTAATAGAGAATATATGAAACTGTTTTTACTATTCGAATAATAACGACTTAATGTAAAAATAAAACATTCAATAACCTGATTTTCTGGTTATATGTAAGACGAAAAACAATTATTAAAAAAAAACGATTCATTTTATTGATGACCACTGAAATAAAATGATTGATTATTTTTTTATCAAGAAATTAAAAATGCGATTAACTATAATCACATTACAATTTTTGCTGTAAATAATAATAATATTCTTAATTCAATTTTGTATTAAAAATCATTCTATTCAAATATTGCTATTTCAAAATAAATTCAATAAGATATCAAATGATGGAAAAAATAAGGGAACAAGGCAGAATTTTACTTTTCCAAGTAGAAAGCAAAAAAAAAAATTTAGAACCACTGGTTGATGATACTTATTTAAGAAATTGACGGCAGATTTTCCATCTGTTAACACAAATTTAGGAAAATGACAAGTTTAACATTGATGCCATTTAAAAATATCCTTAAATTTTAAAAATACCAAAGTTGACATCACTTTCAATCAACTGCGATTTGAGATATTCCATCAAAACAAATTACAGCAACAGTCTCATTAAAAGTGCTATTTCCTTTCGCATTTGTTTGCCAAAACTGAACTGATATTTGTTCGCTTTAGTTCTCAGTCACTTCCCTGACGTCTACGAACTATTTTTACAGTGTCAATGTCAACTTCACTGACAGTCGTTGAAGCATGGCGAAACATTTGCCATGTATTAACTGCAACTGAAAGAGGTCGCGAAAAATCTTGTCAATTCAAAGAGATCTCAAATAAAAATATTCCAAAGAGATTTCTTCTAGTTCAAAAATGTGAAAGTAGATGCTAAAAATGTGAAAGCTTGGAAATTCGTCAAATATTTTATCCATCAGTATAAATTTAGTTGTAATCGGTTGGTCTCCACAATTATTATGGCAAAGGATAAAAATTTATTAATATCTCAGATGAGTTAACAATATGAGGAAAAAATGTCTACTACTTCAGATCAAACAAAAGAAAATATGTAAATTAAAATAAGCAAATACTTATAAAAACTGGTGCTGTAAATGATATTTTTTTTTTTCCTCTTGGCAGTGAGTGATTAGTTTTAACTGCATGATTACGTACTAAGACTATTTATAAACAGTGTCAGCTAAGTAAATTTTCACCAAAAAAAAAAAAAAAAAAAAATTACTGACCTCTTTTAGGTCAAAGCTTGAAGGAAAAAAAAAATTTCGAAGAGTTGCTCCAGTTCAAATGCATGCATATCGATGTAAAATGAGCAAGTCCAAATGAAAAGTTAGAAAAATAGTCTCTTTCCTGGTTACATCAATCATCCAAGTCAGCGAACTTTTTCCTACCCTCCTCCTCCACCATTTACTGATGTCTGGCTTCAGATGATGTGACGTCATCATCCATTCCTCTGTCTTTCCCATCTAAAAATCCAGTCTTACGTCACCGTTCTAGGAAACACCACAATGGAGCGTGGTATCCTTGAAATCATGTCGACTTCCGTTTCGAATGGGCTTTTTGCATTCAAATAATAAAAAAAAATAAAAGTGAGCAAAGAGCGAAGAAAAAAAGAATCCAAGAAATCTTCTCCACGCTTTCCGAACAGAGACATTTTTAATCGTGAAAAATTTCTACTTCAAATTATTCTTTCCCTAGAAAATTGTACACTTTAATTAACGCGACTTTAATTAAGCGAGTGGATGAGTACCCTTTGGACGAAAAACTTTTCGCGGGGATCTGTTTTTGACTCGAATTTTCTCTCCTTGATTCAGTTAAGAAAGGCTAGACAAAAACTGCAGCTTTGCCAAGCCTTTCCACTTCATTGAAAATTGTATTGTATGCTTTAAGTCTTCAAAATAATGCATTTTTTCCATCTTCGAGCCCTTTTATGATGGTCTTAATAAATCCGCTTAAGATTCAAAATATTACAGGAAAAATAAATTAAGATAATTGTATAAATAATAATTTATCAGAGTTAAGTTTAAGTACAGTAATGCACATAACTGATCTACAACAGATATATAAGTAAAATTATAACAATTTAAATTAGTATTTATACTTTTTGCAACTACATTTCAAATTTATTTAGTTTTCATTACTTTTACAATCACATCTTGCACACTTTCATTACTTAAAATACATATTAAAATGTAACAAGTTAAATTCTTTACTAAATCTAACAGTTGAAAATTTTTATTATATTAAATCTAAATCAAACAAACGATATATTACAAAAATATGGAAACGTGACATACAATAATCAGTGATCATTACGCTGAACGCTTTTGAAGTAAAAGTCTTATTTGTGGAATAAGCCTAATATTTGTTCAATAAAACTAATTCTTTCAAAGTTAATTTATGGCACACTTTCTTTCTTCCATCGTTTTAAATTATGAAGGATTGTAAATATTAGCTTTACGTGGAAATAGTGGAATTATATAATTATTAAAAACCAGCAGATATATTAATCATTCGCAAATTATTTTGTAATGATAAATCTACATACAAATTACAAAAATATTTATTCACATAATGGTATTTCAAAATTATTGCTTTATTAAACAATATTATCTTTTAAATTTTGTTATACATTTTACTACTGACATCAATCATAAATAATTTAAGTCTTCATAATTTAAACCTTTATTTTTAGTCTTAATCATTTTAGTCACTAAAGGTAATTCTCAGTTTACAAAAGTAATTTTGTTATGTTTTGTAATTTTTAATACACACAAAATGAATTCAAAACTATCAATGGAAAATAATGTATCAATTAAACACGTAACAGATTTTTCTATTTTCAAAGCATAAGATCTTTATTTCAAGACAAGGCGATTATTAACACATTTTTTTCTTTAATTTTGAAATTAAATTTTCCAAATATAGAAAACCATTTAAAGTGAAAGCGTAAGAGAAATGCATCAACACAATATCATCAGTTTTATTGTTCAACTATTAACATATTCAATAAGCAAACAAAATTTAAATCCAGCTTGAGAACTACAGTAATAATAATAACAAATACAAAAAAAAATAATATATTTTTTTCCACCATCTAGTTTGACTGTGACTTTGAAATTACTGCAATAACCCATGCTCCTAACGCAAAGAAACAAATGCGGATATCAGATAAAAGCCGAACTGTAAATTAAATGTTACTTTTTCGATCGTCGACACAGACAAGGGCAGGGACAAGAAAACAAAGAAATGAACCAAAACAAAATGGTTTCTGAAATCCTTTTTAAAGCAAAACAAGATAGGACTTCAAAATAATAGCCTGAGCTTTCGTGCAAATATCGAAACACACATCTAACCTTAACGTGACAGATCAAATGAGGTACGCAGCTGGACTGCCGTCTGCTCATGTTTTTCGCAGACGAATTCTTTCAAAAGAAAAATAAATAAAAAGGAAAAAAAAAAAAAAAAAATAACTGCAGTTTGAAGATTAGCATATCTTTGATTAAAACTTCTCGACAAAATTTTAAATTCCTTTTGTCTCAGTAATTGCACAAAAAATTAAAAAAAAAAAAACAAATTCTAGATTTTTTTAAAATTTTATTTTTATTTTTGATTTGACTCATCACCTTAAGTCTGTTAATTTGTCGTGCTCGTGGACCATAAAAGCATGAGCGATAAATGATAAGACTTAGAATTTAGCATTAATAATGATCTGCAAAAACTTCGGATTTTTCTTAGAATGTAATAAAGATACAAAAATTCGATGGATTATTCTATAATACCGATTTGAATACAATAATCGGGGGAATATTTAAGAAAGATTATGATGTAAAATTCTTGAAGATTATACAAAAGTCACGATTTAAATTTAAGCAATAATTTTGAATGGTATTATTTCTAAAGGTTTGACTAAAACAGTTTTGAATTAAACCCTTTGCGGTCCAACGTCTAGTCTGACTCGACATCCTCTTTCTTTGCTGCAAGTCCAAGGTCGAGTGTGGTTCGACACTGTTTTAGGATTCTTTATGCTGGCAATCATATTTTGTTTCATTTTTGTGTAACGTAATACATTATTTTTGTTAATTATGACGGGCCTCGCAACAATCAGTGGTGTTAGAATCTCGTTAAAAAGTTAACTTAAATTTCATTTTACTTTCTATTTTATACAGCATATAAATACATGAAAATTCAATTAAAACTGCTAGTTGGACAATACGATATAACTCAAAAATTAATCTGGTCTAGACTACTGGGAAGGAGAAAAATTAATTTGGACCGCAAAGGGTTAATTTTTTATCTAATAATGAAGAAAAAAATTTATTCTCAATAAATTAAAAGCCTCAGTTTTAAGAAAAATTAGGAAATGAATTTCGAATTTATTTCTCTAAAAAGAAAAACAAATCAAAATCTATAAAAGTGCTTCAATTTGGAGCAGATAAATTAGTATTGCGCAATTGAATTGATTTTTACTTGCTTTTTTTTTTTTATAGTAAAATTTGTAACCTATATCCGTTTCTTAAATCATACATCTTTCGTAAACAACCATACTGAGGTGAAGTTTTATACAACAAAATTTGTAGCCTATATCCGTTTTCTTAAACTATACATCTTTCGCAAACCATACTGAGGTGAAGTTTCATACAACAAAATTTGTCGATGAAATTCCACATTCGTCAACGAACTGTCAAAAGAATTTGCAAAGGACTCTCTTTAGATATTTAAAGCTTCTCTATTCTTCTCTAAAAAAAGTTTTAATTAAAGTTTAATATTACAAAATAAATGTCAATTTGTATTAAAGCTAAAAATTTTTTTTTTTTTTAACACAAATAAAATTTGTTGGACGAATTTTTTCACTGTGTATCATTTCACTTTCACTCCGCTACTTTGTCACTACTTGTTCACTCCACTATTTTGTCACTACTTGTTCACTCCACTATTTTGTCACTACTTGTTCACTCCACTATTTTGTCACTACTTGCAACTCGAAAATGACCAATAGTTTCAACAATATAAAAAAAAATCGAACAAAAATAGGATTAATAAATTAAAAGGAATATCTAACATGACCAGCGTGTTGTGTTTTCAAACATGCACCATCTTTAAACGTTCGTATTCATGACAGACAACAATAATTACTTATTTAATAATAAAATACAAAAATTCTTACATGTACTTTTTATCATCATTTAATGTGAATAGAAAGAAACATATTGTATAAATGCATCACATTTTTTGTTAATTGTTTTCAATGTAAAAGATTTATTATTATTACAAAGAGATAGATTATATTATCTTAAAAAGAATCAAATTTTAATTTTCTATTGTGATGATTTATTTTAGATATTAATGCATCAATTCATTTAACGACAGTCATTGTATATAAGAACAATGCTTTTCTCAGAAGACGATCCAAAGAAATAAATACAAATTTTTTTAAAGAAATTAGAAAAAATAGATAAAGATATCGAAAAATTTTCAGCTATAGAATTAAAAGAAAAATCCTACTGTAGAATCAAATTTAAATTTTGCATTGTGATGATGATTTTAGATATTAATGCATCAATTCATTTAACGACAGTCATTGTATCCAAGAACATTACTTTTCTCAGAAAGCTATCAGAAGAAATAAATAAAAAAAATATTTAGAAAGAAATTTGAAAATAATGAAAAGAGAAGGATTGAAAAATTTTCAGCTACAGAATTAAAAGAAAAACCCTATTGCAGAATTAAATTTTAATTTTGCATTGTAATGATTATTTTAGATATTAATGCATCAATTCATTTATCGGGAGCAATTGTATTTAAGAACATTACTTTTCTCAAAAACTATCCGAAGAAATAAATAAAAAAATTTTTAGAAAGAAATTTGAAAACGAGAGAGATATTGAACGAAAAATTTTCAGCTATAGAATTAAATTTTAATTTTGCATTGTGATGATTATTTTAAATATTAATGCATCAATTGATTTAAAGACAGCCAATGCATCTAAGAACATTCAGAAAACTATCCAAAGAAATAAATACAAAATTTTAGAAAAAAAAATTTGAAAAAAAAAAAAAAAAAAGAGGGATTGAAAAAAAATTTTCAGCTACAAAATTAAAGGAAAAACCCTACTGCAGAATCAAATTTTAATTTTGCAATGTGATGATTATTTTAAATATTAATTCATCAATTCATATAAAGACAGAAATTATATCTAAGTACATTAATTTTAAAAAAAAAAAAAACTATCCGAAGAAATAAATGAATAAAAAAAATGTTAGAAAGAAAATTAAAAAAAAAAAAAAAATAATAACAAAGATAGAGAGAGATCGAAAAATTTTCAGCTGCAGAATTGAAAGAAAAACCCAATTATAGAATCAAATTTTAATTTTGCAATGTGATGATTATTTTAGATATTAATGCAACAATTCATTTAAACGATAGCCATTGTATCTAAGAACATTACTTTTCTCAGAAAACTATCCAAAGAAATAAATAAAAAATTTTAGAAAGAAATTAAAAAAAGGAAAAAAAAGAGGTGTCGAAAAATTTTCAGCTACAGAATTAAAAAACCCCTACTGTAGAATCAAATTTTAATTTTTGCATTGTGATGATTATTTTAAATATTAATTCATCAATTCATATAACGACAGAAATTACATCTAAGAACATTACTTTAAAAAAAAAATCCGAAGAAATAAATAAATAAAAAATTTAGAAAAGAAATTAAAAAATAACAAAGATAGAGAGATGTAGAATCAAATTTTAATTTTTGCATTGATGATTATTTAAAATTTCAATTCGAAAATTTTTCAGCTGTCGAAATTAAAAGAAAAACCCAACTGTAGAAGTGAAGCGTGTATCATTTGTGAGGTAAAGTAGTTTATTGAACAAATGATTCGCTTGAAAAATAGTTTATTTTGATTTTGGCAATGCAATTGAAAAATCCGAGAAATATTTTCGTAGCTTCTTTTTTCTTCATTCGCGTGAAGTTGTTATTAAGAAAAACATGGAAACTCCGAAATGGAAGACAAGAATGCGTGATTCAAAGGGAAAAAAGAACGTAGAACTCCGATGATCACATCCAGTAAGACAGGTAAAATAAATTAAAAGAGCAGATAGACGAGTGACGAGAATGCTAAACATGTCATTATGTGCTAAGGATTTACTTCATTTGATTTGATTGATCTCAGGGACTTTTAAAACAGATGGATGATTCACTACTAAAAACAGCCAAATTCAATCATCAAACTATTATTTTTCAGGGATTTTTCTCAAATAAATTGTTAAATAAGAATAAATTTAATGCAAAATAACTTTAATTGATGCATTAGTTAGACATAATTCCAAAAACCAACATAAATAGTTCTGCCAATTCGATATCTTAACCCCTTCGAAAAGTATATTTTTCAAATTAATGCTTCATTATCTTAAAAAGTAAATTTAAAATAATTAAATTAGTTTTAATCAACACAACAAAAGTGTTTAATTAATTAAGATTGTGATAACAAATATAAATATTTATATTAATACTAATCCACAAAATTTAATAATGCTTAGTTAATTAAATAAGCATGGATTATGTTAACAAAATTAAAATATTTCCATTAATTAACTAAGCATTAGATTGTGTTAACAAATTCAAGCATTTAAATAAATATTAATCCACAAAATTTAATGGTAAGTAAATTAAACAAACCTGCACTATGTTAACAAAATTAAAATATTTTTATTAACTATGCATTAGATTGCGTTAATAAATACAAATATTTAAATTAATATTAACCCACAAAATTTAACGCTTAGTAAATTAAATGAATTTGCATATGTTCACAAAATTAAAATATCTTCATTAAATTTAACTCTACAGTTAATGGTGCATATTCGATTGCCACATCAGCAAATTTTTTCCAAAAAAACAAATGAAGTATAACGATAGTAATACAACATTTGTAAATAATGTTCATTTCATTTTTACTCAATGATAAATTTATAACAAAAAAAGAAATATCACCTAAAAATAAAATACGTTAAATTTGTTTGACAGTGAGCCACGTTTATACAAAAATGTGATGATGATCTTCTTCAAACGTAATCATTTTCATCATTTACACCGCATTACAAATTATTTTAGATAAAATGAAATGATTACATGTAATTAAATGAATTATCAATAAATTAAAAATAATAAAGTATTGAAGACCCAGAAATTAACATTAGAGAGAAAAATGAAATTGTGAATATGTTTTGTTTGATTGAAAAGGATATGTTACCAGAATAGCTGGACTTGCACTGTAACTGGCATATTAAAGCCCACGGTGAGTCATCTCCGAATGACTCACCCTGAAAGATTTTCACACTTCCCGCAACTTATCTGCTCAGAAGATAAAGTTGCGAAAAACACTTAAAAGTGGTTGCGAAATCATTTGAAAACGGGAGAAACCGACGGAGAAGTATACGAGACTGGATGACATATGGGTAAAACCAAACCTGACGATTCGCTATCAATCAATATTTATGTACATAAAACAATAATAGCCAAAAATTTATACTTTTACCTATACAAATTTACTTATATAAAAGTAAATATCCTCGCTAGTTAAAAAAAAGACAAAATTTACCACAAACAGAAAATAAGATAGAGGAAAACTGACTTAATTAATTTTCAGCCAAAATCTTCACAGACTCAAAATGTATTCCATTTTTTTTTTTTTTTTTTTTTTTTCTTTTCATACCAGTAAATGTTTCTTATTTCCCGCAGTCAAAAACAATTGTTAAATATGAAAAACTTTAACCTTTACCGAAAAAAAAAAATAGATGTTACACTCACTGTATTCCAAATTCAAATAAGATAAGATTTAAATTTTGCTTTTGAAGACAGTAAACTTAATAAAAATACAGCCAACAAGAATTACAAATAGTTATTCGAAATTTAAAGTTATATTTCGAATAACTATTTATAATTCTAAGAAAATAAGTACTGTGGTTTACATTTTAGAAAATATTTAACAATGCAATTATAATTTATTTTTTAAAAAGCTCTAAATAATAAAACTTTAATATTAGTTAACAACTATTTACTTACTAAAATTGGCTTCTAACAATCAACTTTTACAGCTTTTAATAATCCAATTACACTTTATTTTTTAAAAAGCTCTAAATATTAAAACTTTAATGTTAGTTAAAAACTATTTACTTTCTAAAATTAGTTTTTAACATTTATTTTAGGACGAAATCTAAATATTATGAAGTCTGAAGAAATTAACTTTTCCAATTACACAACAATACAAAACACGAGATAAAGAAAATTTTACAAAAATACAATGATTTTTAAAAAGAATTATGCTTTCAAGAAGTTTATTTCAAACAGGAAGAATGAAGAACTTCAGCAACACTTTTTGTAGCAATTTTAAGAAATCATTTTTATCCGATACGCTTACAAGTTTCATTTTTGTTTCATTTCTACCGCCTTTTGTAATAAAGAACGATAATAAGTTATGATAAGCTCATTCATTTATCAACAAGTGCTTATCTTGTCTTAGATGTTATTTCAATACATTGGTTGACCTGAGTACCAGAAATTTAACAAAGCAGTGTGTCAAACATATTAAGTGGAGATAAAAATGCCCATTAATCATTGTTAAAAATTAAGTAACTTTCTTCTACGATGAACAAAATATTTCTTCAACAAATTTATAAAGCTTGTTATAGTATTAATACGAAAAAAATAAATTGACGACTTAATTTTTATTTTAAAAATTAATTAATATCGCTTGCTTTATAAACTTGCTGATTTGTTTACACCTTTATAAAACATACATCGATGAAGAACTAAAAAATCAAATTTTATTTATATTTTACTTTAAAAATGAAATTAAACTTACAATAATATAAAATAAAAAGAGGCATTAAAATATATATTTGACAGAAGTAATATAGGCTACAGTTTACTTTAGACTTGACTTGGTACTTTGAATTGTATGTTCGCTGATGCTGCTTTATCTCAATTTATGAAAATGCTGTTTAAAATACTACATATAACAGAGTTTGACAAAAACTTAACAGGAAATGAAACTTTTATAAAAGAACTATTCTAAAACTCGAAATTTTAAAATTCATTGCCTATGACGGATTACAAATTTACATTTTAGAAAACAGTAATCAATGGATCAACAAAATTTTCATGAGAAAGAATTAAAAAAAAAAAAATAAACAGTAAAATGAGATTTCCCTTTTTAAAAGGCAAACTATAATAATTAAATATGAGTCTGGATTGAACTAGATCGCTATATGTTAGCATATTGGGCTTCTAAACTGAGGTTCAATTCGAAAGTCATTGAGCGAATAGACTCTAAAGCTCCAATATTTACGCCAGGATGACCACGATAAATATGTACGACAAAAATTTGTCACCATATGGGTTCGTGAAGGTAGGTGAAGCATGCCCAGCCCCTAGATGCCAACCTAGGGGAGGGGGTTCCAAATTACAGGGACAATGAGAAATATTATTCCATGGAAGTGATGTTCACATTATACAGTGGTCAATAAGCTTTTTTGATGGTTCATATGCCAAGAAGAGTACTAATTGCTTCGCAAAAAAAAAAAAAAAAAAAAAAAAAATATTTCAGCGCAAACTAATCAAATTGAAAAGTGAGTTACTAAATTTATAACATCGAATTAACATTTCATAAACACATGTGGCAATGGCAGAATGATTCCGTTATATTTATTCATAATATAAATAATTTTACTTGTGACATGTGTGAGTTTATCATATACCGCAAAATAGAAGTCATTGAAAAGACATGAAAGATCCTGAAGATATTTTTACAAAATTTGAAATGCTTTATTCCAAACTCATGGAAGAAGAATTTGGATAATAATTTGAAATGCTTTATTGCTAACTCATGGAAGAAGAATTTAGATAATAAAATTGTTATTTCTCTAAAAACGAATTCTGGAATAAAAAATTTAAGCGCATAAAATAATTTTCTCTTTATGTTAACTCTTAACCTTTTTTTTTAATTATTTTGTCTGAAGCAAATGACTAATGTCCCATTGACACATTTACTTAACAAAAGACTCTGTTCCGTGTGGTGCTAATAGCAGGTGAAAAAAAAAAAAAGTTTCAACTGAAGAAAGAAACGCTAATACATTAAAGAAAGAAATTGAAATATTTTTTCCGTAATCAGAACTAATTTTCTTGTCATCATAAATGGGATAATGCAACACATCACACGGTGTTTGTTCTACTTACTAGATAAAAAGTTCAGCACTTCCTGAAGTTCATCAATATGACAAGGCCTAAAACATTCCGAAAATGTGAGTGTTGAAAATTAAATTTAAAAATGCATTATGATTTCCGTGAAGTTTATAGAAGTTTTTCAGTTTTCTGATCTAATCGAGTATTATGGTTTTCTTATAATCAGAGAATTTAAGATGTGATTCTCAACTGAAACATACGACATCAGAATTCTATGGGAATTTTAATTTCCTAAGTGGAAGATAGTCAGACTACCAAGTGGGTTTTTCCGGATTTTTCTCATACAATACGCAATAACAGAGCATAAAATTACTCCTTAAAAGTCTTCCAGGAAGGCTTTGTTCTCTCAGCGTCCATCAGAGAGCTGTTCGTAGGTGGAAGATAGAATTACAAGAAAAACTGACTTTCAACATCAGATGTACTTAAATAATTAACTAATGAGATACAGCTTTTTCTGATACCCACTTCCAGTTAGTTTGTTAATCGAAAAATTCAATTCTTGTCAACTTTTAAAACTGCCTTATACAATTATATTTCATTTCTTTGTTAATCTGTTGTAGATTATGAAATGGAACTACTCTTCTTTAACACAAAAGAATTCGACTTTTTTTTTTTTTTAGATTTTAGTTTTAATAAGGATGGTAATGTAAAAAATAAGACAGTATTTCGTGAGAAAAAAAATTGTTATAAAAATGACTTAGTATGTAAAAACCAACTGAAACTAAGTAAAAACAACGAAAATCTGTAAATTTTACAAAAGAAAAAAAAAAAATTTTTTTTTGGCAGATAGGGAATAGTATCTCAAAATCTGAATGAAATTTGTTTTATATTAATAAATTATCACCATTAAAAATTTCATCATTCAGTTATAATTATGGTATATTTCCTGTATAAACCCAGAATTTTAAAAAACTTTTTAACCGAGTTTAGACGTCGGCTAATATACGGATCCTCTAAACTCGCTAAACCGTAGGTACTTTTCAGTTACGACAGCAAGTGATAAATCGCCAATTATCAATAAATAAAAAGTATATTTTTATTTATTTGGTTTACATTTCTCAAGTTTTTTGAAAAAAAAATTTTTTTTTGAAATGAAATAAAATTAATTATACGAATAATAAAACGAGTTGTTTTCCTTTAGAAATTGTTTATATGGCTGTTTTGCTACATCGTTCGTCAAAATGAAAAATCTGATGTTGGCAAAATTTTCCTCCTTCTAACAGAAAAGTAACAAAATGTACATCAGAAATAATAATATAATACCATAAATAATGAACATTACATTATTATTATTTTTTTTTCATTTAGGCGTATATACGGGCTTTGAACTTCGGTAAATTTTTTGATGAAAAATTTCAGCTTATACGTATCGGTTTATATTTGGAAATATATGGCAAAATGTCTTTGTCCAGAAGGAAACTTCAAAATAAAGTCGAGCTAATTATCATCAAAATCATATTACAAAAATAATTCGCAATCCTTGCAAAAAGTAAAGTGAAATATTTAACTAAATGAACTCTTACTGAATATTATTATTAATAGTGTTTTTATTTTATTTTATTTATAAAGAAAAAAATCATAAACCTCGAATGACAATGTTCTATACATCGTTTCTTCCAAATGATTCACCCAAACACAGAAGTTCGTAATAGTAAAGTTAAAGTTAACATTAAACCTGTCAAGTCCATATTCATATTTTAAAATTTTCTTGAAACAGTGAAAAAAAGTATTTAAGAGCAGATGATTTACTAATAAAGTTGACAATTGACTTCTCATTTGGGAAAGAGTTTTATTTTATTCACTGTTAGTGCTCCGTTACTGAATTGGCACTTGCGAGCCATCTAGCGGAGCACAGCCATACGAACAGTCGCTCCAACATCCCAGGCAACGGCAATTATTGCTAATAATTATATCTTTATTAATATGCGTTATTTATTTCTACTTTTATTAATTCTATACTTATTACGTTGAAATAAAATGGTATTTATTATTTTTATCTTTATAAATGAAAATCACGCGAATTTAGAAAGTAATGAAATTATGGATCCTCATAAATAACAGAGTCCGGAATATATTGTGATCCAACTTGAATAATGCTAATTTGGTGTTCTTTTTTTTTTTTATGATTTTTTTGTGCAAACTAACTAGAAATGAATGATCAATTTTTCATTATATTAATTAATATATTTCCTTGAAAAGATTTACTATTAAAAATTAAAAATAATACGCAAAATATTAATTTAGTTTTAACGTCCTTTGTACAGCGAGAAGTGATCAAAAGAACGACTAATTTGAAATCAAAAATAAATTTCTTTAAAATTGAATCGACTCAATTAAATTCTGAAATCATTTTTATAATGAATTTATATATTTTAAAAGAATAAATAATTTTTCCATAATGGAAACTTTCCTTTTAGGATGAGGCAGAGAATTTCAACTATAAAAATTTGTGAATACTTATGTAAAATTTGAAAAAAAAAAAATTTGTGGGTAATTAATTAATAAGAAAAGTGGAATATTTGTAGATGAGTTTATCAATTTTGGGATTTTTTTTAAAAAAATATCATTTTAGGGTCAATCGACATTTCAAGCGCAAAGATTTTTTAAAGACAAAGAGCAAAAATAAATTTAAAGAACTGGCTAATATTATTAAATGAATATTTTGTGAATAATTATAAAAACATCTGGAATTTGTGAAATTAGAATTTAATGTCTTAAAAAACTAATTTAAATTCTGATTACTCTGAATTTAAATGACTCAGAAAAACAAATTTTCGAACTAATTCGTTGTTATTACACACGAAAATATTTTATTAAAGCACATTTCGTGATCTCAAAACCATTTCAATTTCAGAATTTACTTCTGAGAAACATTTTCCCTCAATTAATATCATCAAACCCGCTTCCATTCTCGTATGGGATTCCTTAATTAATTAATCATAAATGGGAAATATTTTCAGAGGTTAAACATATTGCGTATATTTAACATATGGAACTCTTTTAGCGGTTAGTGTAAAGTGGGTATTCTACCAGAGGCTTTAAATAAGTATCATTACTTAGAAAGATTAGTGGATTAACAGCTTGTACCCAAGATTCGTCTAGAGGCTACGAAAAGGGTGAGGGTAAATTAGGAAGACCCTCCATGCCACTATTTAGTGTAATGATGGCAAAGATTATTTCAAATAACTTTAATTTGAAATTATTTTGTCAAATTGAAACTATGTAAATTTGATCTGTAATTTTATGGTACATCATTACTTTTACGTGATTATTCATGAGATCGAAGTTATAATTTAAGTTTAGATGTAGCAGCCCATTTATTGATCCAATTTCAATAATTGTTTTTTATTTAAAAATAATATTATTATAAAAAAAAATTGCAGATTTCGCAATGATTTGAAAATTGAGCAAAATATTTGTAGAAGGGTATACAAACAAATGCTAATGACTTTGATGGATTAACAGATGGTGGCCAAAGGATCGCCCATAGGGTCTGCGAAGTCGGTTAGGAAGACAATCAATCACATTGCTACGTGAAGAGATGGCAATGATTTTTTTTTACAAAAAGTCATTAATTTGAAATAATGACAACTTTAATTTGGTGTTGAAGATAATTATTCATTTGAAATTAAAAACTTGTGGCGTCCAAAGACAGCAAAGACCAAAAACCATTGTTTTGAGCAGTTTTATAAATCACGAGAAAATTTTGAGAACGAAAAACAACAATTTTTTTTTTTCATTAAATATTGTCACGAGTGGTATCGAAACTTTAAGAGCAATAACAAAATAAATGAATAAACAAATTAAATTATAATTAAGAAAAAAAATGATTAGCTTCTTTTCAGCTTCTGAACTGATTAGCTTCTTTCTTGTTGGACATTATTTAAAATCTTTTTACCTCAGCCTTATGCTTTTTTTTTTTTTTTTTTTTTTTTTTGAGAAAAGTTGGTTACTCACGATAAGACTAAGATTAATGACATAGAGAAGACATACAGAAGAGTAACATTTTTGTCATAGAGAAGACTAACGCTAATGATACGTGAGGGTGACACTATCAATGGCTGCATAGGGTGACACCATGACAGCGAATGTGACAGCAAGTAGGTTAGGAATGTTAAAGAGTCCTTACCTTGATGGAGTCGTAGCAGGCGATGACTCTGCCATTCTGCACCTCCACATGGGCCGGAGGATGGGCGAACTTGCATTCAGTGTCCGGTCTGGAACACTTGTTTCGCTGGTACTCCCGGCAAACTTCCAGCTGAAGCCACCTAGAGTCTTTCACGCTGTTCACCATAGCCATGCTACCTAGGCACCAGCACTCCACAATGGCGGTTGGTTTAGGGGTCGAGTCTCGAAGAAAAGTGGACAAAGTCGAATGCCCAGCGAGTGGACGGTGCCTTAAGAGGATCCCTCCTTTGATTCTAGGAAAACAAAATTATATTTTCCCAGTCGAGATTTCGAGCAAGACTTGGAAAGAACCACACTTTTTGGATTTCAAGATCAGATCTAGAAACGTCTACCTACCGCCAAAAAAAATCGCTTCGAAAAAGATACTTCGAAAGATAGGCCCACAAAGACAAAAACTAACTCTTTCCCACAGAGCACCTGAAATCTACTCACTTTTAATCAAGTCTTTTTTTATTATAATAATTATTTATAATTTTTTTTTTTGTAAAGTACGTAAAAGTGTTCACACTATAAGTTCGAAGGTAAAAGTTTTTTTTTCTTTTCCACAAAACAGTCGAGTCAGAAAAAGTTCAAGAAAGTTTCAATTTTTTTTTTTATGGAAAAAAAATTGGAGGAATTTTAGAAAGTGGTGCAGGAGGATCGGGGATCGAAGTGGAGCATGAACCCGAAAAGTTCCCGGGTACGGTTTAGGTGAAGTTCGGCAGCCGCGTTTGGGCTGAAAACGAGCGGCCAACTGAATCCACGACGGAGCACAGAAAACCGATTCGTCCGTAAACTAAACTTCCCGTTAAACTGATGCAACGCCTGACAGTGTGCAGAGAAAGATAGCGGGGATGGGAAAGGGTAGGCGGGAGGTCGTCTGGTAGGTCTAGGGGTGGTGGAATAGCGACGCCAGCGCCCACTACCGGTGCGTTTCGGAGTAGCCTGCTAGTTCGAAATCGAATTTGGCACACGAACTATTATTATTATAATTCAAATTTTGCGTCGAGCGCTTCTTTCCTTTTGACGGAGAAAGATGGAGTTTAAAATGGGGGTGGAGAGATAAAAGTAGGCATAGGGGAAAGTTTGTTGGGGAGTGGGCGGAGTAAGTAAACTAAAACTACAAGTAGATCTCTGAGGAGTGTAAGCTAAAGTTTGGCCTTTTTTGGGTAAAGGGTGTTGGTTGTTTATTTGTTCGGAGGTAGATAGTTGGTTCTTTTGTTGCTTTTTTAAGTGAATTTGCGCCAACAAAAGATGCGATAAATTTAATTTTTTTTTCTTATTGCATTTAAGTTGTGGTTAACAATAAGAATTTGCTCATTAATAATATGTTTTGTTGAAAGAGTTATAATGTAAATATGGCTGAAATTTAATAGTTGGCTCGTGTTGGTTGAATTTGTTTTTAACTCGTAAGCATAACATTATCTAATTTATTTGTTGTTGAAAAGATTAATTGTTGTTATTTTTCCTCACACAAGCGAAAAGGCTAATAGAGTTAACATGTGTTTAATGTAATACATTCATATTTTTTGTTCGTTGTTATGATAATCAATTTTATGAAAATTAAACTTTTCTATTCATAGTGTATAACAAATCAAATATAGTAAGTAGATAACAAATCAAATATTGAGAATATTTCACTGTTTGTAAAGGAAGATAATATTTTTCTCTTGATTTCAAGAAAAGTTTATTGAAGTTGAATAAATACCCTACTAGGATTAATGCGAATTGCTAAGTATAAATATACATAAATTTTTTAATTTCACCACTTATGTTCTATTACTTTCTAGGTTTTGTTGAATTATAGAAAAAAACAGAAATATTACAAATGTATTTTTAATTTAAAAATAGAAATTATAATAAATTAAAAATAATTTTAAATTATAAAATAAAATTTTTTTAACAAATACGTTCCTGTATAAATTCTAAAACTAATTAAAGTTTTAAACAAATAATTTTTTTTGAACATATTTTGAAATTTAGAAAAAATTATTTATGCCACACATTTAATACAACAATAGCATAAAAACTGAAATTTTACTGAATTTGCATTTTTAATTTATTAGTTTATCATGAAATTAATTTTGATGGTATAATGAAAAGGTATCCAAGCCAACAAAAATCTTGAGAATCATTTAAAGATAAAATATATTAAGTTAATGATTGATGTTAATACAAAAATTAATTAAGCGCAATTAATTAATTACAATATACAATCTGAAATCACTGTAAAAATTTCCTATCATAATAAACTTTGATTGTTTTATGATTATATTATGATATTGATATTTTTTATATATGATTAGTATATGTATATTTTCAGTGTTCAAAAAATTAAGAATATAAATTCTAAAGCAAATTAAAGTTTTAAATAAATAATTTTTTTTAACAGATTTTGTAATTTGAAAAAAAAAAAATTTTTATACCATGCATTTAATACAACAATGACATAAAACTGAAATTTTACCGAATTTGCATTTTTAATTCAGTAGTTTATCATAAAATTAAATAGATGGTATAATGAAGAGATATCCAAGCCAACAAAAAATCTCTTTGAAAAGCATTTAGAGATAAAATATATTAACATCTATTGTTTGGATGTTAATAAAAAATTAATTAATTACAATGTACAATCTGAAATCACTGTAAAAATTAATAAAAATTTTATAGCATAATAATCTTTGATTGTTTTATGATTATATTATGATATTGATATTTTTATATATATGATTAGTATATGTATATTTTCAGTGTTCAAAATTAAGAATATAAATTCTAAAACTACTTAAAGTTTTAAACAAATCATTTTTTAAACATATTTTACAATTTGGAAAAAAAATTATTTATACCACACATTTAATACAGCAATGACATAAAGACTGAAATTTTACTGAAGTCGTGTTTTAAATTTAATAGTTTATCATAAAATTAAATCGATATTATAATGAAGAGGTATCCAACCGACAAAAATCTTCTTGGGAATCATTTAAAGATAAAATATACTAAGTTAACGATGGATGTTAATAAAAAAATTAATTAATTACAATCAATTAAGTACAATGTATAATCTGAAATCACTATAAAAAATTAATAAAAATTTCATAGCATAATCTTTGATTATTTAATTTCAGGCAGTTTTTTAGGCATAATACCTTACATAAAACTGAAACGAATTTCAGTTTAAAATAATATAATAAAATTTCAATAAATATAATTTTTCTATTATATTAATTAATGTATTAATATAATAGCGAAAGAATTGATTTAATTTATTTTTCATAACTTTCATTTTATTTTTTTTTCATAATCGAAAAATAAATTATTCATTTACACATTGGCATATTAACTAAAAAGATGACATTATGAAATGCTTTTTTTTCATATCTAACTTGAAATATAATTTAATAGAATTTTTGCCAACTTCTAGTAAGCCTAATCATGACTAGGACATTAAATAACTAGCAGTAATTTTCTCTATGGGGTGTTCCAAAATTTAGTATTGGAAGGATAATTGTCGAAGAAAAATTGGAAATGATTCACTAACCCAATTACTGACCTCTCTGGAATGTTATATAACGACAGATGTATTCACAATATGGATTCTTTATTTTTTACTCTATGGAAAGAAAATAGATTTTTACAAGAATGAATAAAAATATTAATATATTTTTAATATTTTAACGCTATTAGCCTGACGGTTTGTGTTAAGTTAATTAATATTTTTTTCCACATAAAATTATGGTTTGCGGAGTTTTTCATTTTCTTGGTCAATTTTTTTGTTCTTGACCATTTTCAGCGTTTCTTATTGGTTAATTTTTTAACACATTGAAATTAGTGGACACATTTAATCAGTTTTTCATTTCCTTGACCACTTTCAACGTTTCTGATTGGCTTATTCCTTATTTTTTTTTTTAAATTTCTTTCACAAGCTTTTCTTATTGGTTTATTTAAATTTCGTTCATGAGCTAATAGTTATGTAATTAAATAATGTAAAATTATTCAGAAATATCGTCTGGGAAAGCAAAGACAATTTTATTTCAGAGGGAAAATCAGATTTCTTGAGAAAAAAATTGTTTGGAATTATATAGTTTTTTTACATTAAATTCAAAATTTTATGGGTATATCGGCCTCAGCCTATTATAATTTTTTTCTTTGAGGATTTAGAGCATCTCATGCTTATGAACTAAAAGTAAATTCAGAAAACGAACAAATTATAATTTTCCCTCCATATTTATAACTCTTTTTGGACAATACATATTGTTAATGACTAAATTCTTATTGTTAACAGCAACTTGTCCTACTCGTGACTAGCGCGTGTAGAAGGGTTAAGGTTCGAATCTGCTGGCGTCATTATTGTAGTCATTACTTTCAGAAACGTAGAGACTCAATGGCGATTGGGACAATAAGGGTAAACACGTCTTGCATCGGCAGTCAGAGGGCGTGGTGGAAGGTTTCCGGTTTTCTCCCGCACGGCACGCAAATTTTGGGCAGTTACCTCTAAAAATATTGCCTGAAGACAAAGTCCTCCCTTCATCCCCCGCCAATGGGCTGTTCTTGGGATACATAAATGGTACTTGAGGCCAACCGATACTTAAAAAGAACTGAGAAGAACAGCAACTTCAATTTTAGTAATAGAAAAACTAAAATCATGGCATCATTTGTTGTTGTAAGTTCACTTAAAAATCTACAAAAGGTGCAAAAAAGGCGAGGAAAATCAAATTTTTTTAAAGTTAATATAGTTATTATAGTTCATTTCTCACAGTCTGAACTATAGCTAACTATGACTTTGGGCTTATGTGTTACTCTTGTTTCCACTTCTGCAGAGAAACCGTTAAATTTAGAGAATCCTTATTATTTGAAACAAAATATGTTTGCATTTCTTACTGAATGCATATTTTATTCAACAGTTTTTGCATCACAAAGTATCTTTTACAATTTTAAAGGTTGGGTATTTGCACTCACTTAAAAGACATACTTGTACTGAAATTTGCTTACAAAAAAATATGTCCTATAAAAATATCAGTACCATATTAACAGGGTATTATAAAATAACTTTAGATAAGAAAAAATTATACATTTGAATCACAAAGATGCTATATTTGTAATACATTAAATCGTATTTGTTATTAATAATAGAATACATTCTATAAGATCTTATTTTATTGTTGATCTAAGATAGCTTTTTCTAAGTCTATGTGCTGATAAAAGTATCTTATTTGGATTGCTGGTAAAATTGTAACTATCTTTGTTATATATTTAACATAACTATAATATAATAACTTATATATATTTAATTTAACTATTTTGTTGGTTGTATTAATATATATATACATTTGAATTGCCTCCTTAACTTAAGGAGGGGAAAAATCTAAGAATTAAGAATGTTTCAATTTAATATTTAAACATTAATTCTTAGATTTTTAAAAATAAATATTATTTTTTCATGAGAGTCTGGAGTCGGATTTTAAACCGACTTCTGATTCGAACTCCTTCAGAAATGCTCGACTCCCGACTCCCATCTCTTCTTGGTAGGGCTACTATAGTCATTTGCCACATGTTATACTTTTAATACAAGCCTCACTCAAAATGTATGCAGTTAAAGCAAAGTTATATAAAGTCGTAAGTATTTAAAGAATATTTTCAAATAAAAATAATCGTTTTAATTGTTTCTTTTTACCTGTTTATCATTTAAAAAAAAACGGATTTTCGTTCAAATCATTAAATTTTCATAATGATCAACAATAAGTATTTTCAAAAGCGTGTATTGTTGAATAATTGTTTAGTTTTTTTTTGAGTAGTGATTTCGGAAAAGAGGGGAAAAAAAAAAGACTACTGCAATTTAAAGAGAGGAAAAAAATAAATCATTCCCTATTTTATGTATATAGTTATTATAGCAGAAACAAATTGGACTACAGAAAAAAATAAAGGCCTGTTTATCACAATACATTGAAAACAAAAATTAAATGAAAAAAACAAGTTCTTAAACGAGTACTCATTAAATACATACGTTCGTTACATTATAATAAACACTATGCAAGTTTGAAAATGTTGAATATGAACTTGTAAATTGTACACAACTTAGATATCATTAAAAACTTCCTATATCGTTTTCCTGAGTATTATCCCAAGAATCAACTTAAGAAACAGAACGAACTTTAACCAGAGATGCATAAATGTGATAGTTAAAAATTGTTTATTCATAGCAATACTAAATATCATATATACGGTAGCATATGATAGAGTAATATCTGTATCGTTATGTGTTAAAAAGATTGATTTTTTATTAAACAACAACAGCAGATTTGGGAGACGTTTCCATATTAATACATGAAAAAGGATTCCGTTTCAACCACATACTGAACAATGGGTTACTTGAAGAAATCTTTCGTTATTTATTCCTTTTACTTTAAGAAATAGATATCTCGTGTTGCAATATCATTCTCAAGTTTCTCATTTACCTTTTATTATCATACAAACTTCAAAATTTCCTTTACTTTCAGATTTAATTCACTGACTCAAAAATTGACAAAGTATTTGCAACTAGTATATGCATTTACATCTAAATTATTTCACAGGAAAACAAGACGAAGTGCAAATTTCTTTCCGAAAAAGAATAGAAAAGTTGGTTAATAATTATTTATAGTATATTGTAAGGAAATACCAAAAGAGCTTCTTTGTCTTAGAAAATAATGAAGTTATCACAGATAGGTTTTCCAATGAGATAAAGTTAGGGTTTTCCCAGAAACTTATTCTGAACAACTACTTCTAATTCCTAATTTATATTTTAAAGGCAAACTTTAATTATTCCTTCGAATAACTAAGTCAGTACTTCTAATTCTTGATACTAAATTTTTCCAAACATGGACGATTCGATTGAGGTTCAGAATGACTGAGACTGGAATGATATTTAAATTATTAAATTCAATGATTTGTAACCAGAAATCCACATTTATTGAATGCCTAACTCCGCACAAAGAATTTTGAATCAATTTCATAAGTGAATCTTAAATTTTAAAATAAATTGTTTAGACTGAAGATTTTAAATTCCTTTTAAAGAGGCTTAAATATTTACGTAGATTTATTATGTCACCAATATAAATATTATCATCTCTAACGAAACATAATAATTCCCAAATCATAACTTTTCTTTCACATTGAAATATAGGTTTTTCCCAGAAACATATTGCGAACAATCTTTTTTTTTAATTCCTAATTTATACTGGCATAAACATTTATCCTGCTTTGAAGATCTTTTCCAGACCATCGTTACATTTTATAGTTATTATAATTATTTTAAGGGCAAACTTTAATTATTTCTTGAAATAACAAAGTAAGAACTTATGATTCTTTATTCTAAATTTTCCTTACATGAACGATTCGATTGAGGTTCAAATTCTGAAATGGTATTTAAATTATTCGGTTCAATAATTTGTAACCAGAATTCCACATTTATTCAATGCTTAACTCCGTGCAAAGAATTTTGAATCAATTTCATAAGTGAATCTTAAAGTTTTTAAAATAATTTATCTAAGTTTCGTTTAAAGATGCTTAAATATGAACGTGAAATTATTATGCCATCAATTTATTCAAGATTACTCTAAGATCTCTAACGAAACATAAGAATTCCCAAATCATAACTTTTCTTTAGTATTTTGATCTTAGAAACAGAACTGTGATATCGAAATTTATTCGGTTTTCCCCAAACAACGATGCCTGATCCAAAATGTTGCATTTATTTTCTCAAAGTTTCATAACAGTTATTTGCACAAATAACCAAATGTTTATTTTTTATCTCGCGGATTATCAAGGTTAATCTTATTCTAGTTGTTTACATAAACAATCAATTAACCTGTAAATCGAACAATTTTTTTTCCATAGCTTTCTGATTTAAAAGTAATTTGTATAAAATTTGAAATCTAGTAAAATTTTTGAAACATTTATTCTGAAGCTACTTTTAATATTCGAAACAATAATATAATTTATGCAACTTGATAAATCGTACGATTTGTTCTTTATTTTCTTTACTATAGATAAATGACATTTTTATTTACAAAAAGTTTACATAAATTACAGAAAACTTGAATCATTTAATTTAAAAATATAAAAAATTTTACTTTTATCTCTAATCTTGAGTCATCAAAATGTGAAAAGTCATAATTTTAAAGAATTAAATATAATGAATAAAATTATTTTTAATAGTTATAGATGATTTTGTATGCATAAATTAATTAATCATAAATCAAAATTTATCGTTAAAATTTATTCCAAACGAATTTTCAAGAGTCTTTCGGGACGATAGCATTCATATTTTTAAAATTAATTGAAATTGATCATTTCAAAAAAAAAAATTTTAATATAAATAAAATGTAAGTATGATGAATTATAAGATTAAATTGATAAAAATAATTTATATGCCAAATTATATAATCACAAATCAAAATTTATCGTTAAATTTATTCCAAACCATTTACAAAAGTTTTGATGTCTTTCGGGGCGATAGTTTTCATATTTCTAAAAAAATTTTAATTAATTGAAACTGATCATTTCAAAAACAAAATTTTTGAAAATTATTATTTCAAAAATTAATTTATGATGAATTATAAGATTACGTAGATAAAAATAATTTTTATTCCAAATTAAATAATCACAAATCAAAATTTATCGTTAAACTTATTCCAAAACATTTTACAAAAAGTTCTAATGTCTTTCGTGGCGATAGCTTCCATATTTCTAGAATTTTTTAAATTAATTGAAATAGATAATTTCAAAAAATTTTTAGAAAATAATGTATGATGATAAAAATAAAAATAATTTATATACCAAATTAAATAATCAAAAATCAAAATTTATCGTTAAATTTATTCCAAACACGTTTTTCAAAAATTCCGATGTCTTTCGGGGAAATCGCTTAATTATTTCTAAAATTGTTTAATTAATTGAAATTAATCATTTAAAAAAAATGTTTTAAAAATTATCATTTCAAAAAAAAAAAAAAATAATTAACTAATGTATAAATTATAAGCTATGTAAATAAAAAATAATTTATATATCAAATTACATAATTCATTTTTATTAGTTTTTTTTTAAAAACGATTTAATATCATTTATCATTTCTCTTTCACCAGATGCTAGTATTAACCATTAATTCTAACTATTTAAATTTTTACATCAATTTATACAAATTTATTCTACTTTTCAAATTAATTAGCAGCAAAAATCCAATTTAATTTATCATTTGCTTCCATTTCGTAATTAACTCAGACTATAACATTTAAATTTTATTAAATAAGCGATAGCAGGAAGTGTTATGACCAGAAACGTTGCCATGACATAATTATTCATGAACAAAAAATCTAACGTAATTTCTTGTTTAAATATGTAAAATACATAAATTAATTAATTACAAATCAAAATTTATCGTTAAATTTATTCCAAACTATTTACAAAAGTTCTGATATCTTTAGGGCGATAGCTTCCATATTTCTAAAACTTTCTTAATTAATTGAAACTGATCATTTCAAAAACAAAATTTTTTTAAAAAATTATTATTTCAAAAGAATTAATGTATGATGAATTATAAGGTTTTGTTAATAAAAATAACTTATATACCAAATTAAATTATTCATTTTTAATAGTTTTTGTTTTAAAAAACGATTTAGTATCATTTCTCTTTCGCCATTAACCATAGTATTAACCATTAATTCAAACTATGCAGAAAATTTATACAAATGAACAAAAAAATTTATTCTGTTTTTTTGAATCAATCAGCAGTAAAACCCAATTTAATTTATCATTAGCTTACATTCCATAATTAACTCAGACTATAACATTTACATTTAATTAAATAAACGATAACAGGAATTGTTATGACCAGAGATGTTGCCATGACATAATTATTCATGAGCAATTTCTTTTTAAATATGTATTAAAAAAAAACCGTGACATAATTCCTCCCCCAAACGTACAAAAAACGTTTGCTGAGGATGTTACTTGGACGGAGAGTGTGGCTGCTGCACGCTTCTTTGTTCAGATAACCTTGAACTGTGGCCTTGTCGGTGTATGTTTCCGCTGAGTTGAGTTCTCCTTCGCATCAGCTGATGTTTTTGCTTCAGCAACCTTTACTGTCAGAAGTTAGACAAAGCACTTCGGAATTTTTGCTGTTTTGAACAAGTGTGACTCTTAAGACTAGCAGCTCTCGAGTTGTTAGATCAGTGGTTCTCACACTTTCTGAAGTCGAGGCTCATTTAAAATTCTACAAATAATTGTAGGGACACGATATGCAAATTTCTGATAAATGTATTATGATAGTTAAGTCAAATATGATAGAAAAATAATGCGATTAAAAAATAAAATGCAATGTACCTTAAGTTTATTTTTTAGATTCTTAAGATTAGGAGCTTTCTAGTTGTTAGATCAGTGGTTCTCACTCTTTTGGAAGTCGAGGCGCATTTAAAATTCTACAAATAATTGTAGGCGCACTATATGCAAATTTCTGAGATATATGTCATGATAATTAAGTCAAATATTATGAAAAAAAAAATGTGAAAGCACCTTAAGTTTATTTATTCTTGTGTTAATGAGAAACATGAGCATGAAGTGTTCGAGCGATTTCTTAAATTTTTTGGCATATATTTGAAAGGCAAAGTCTCATTTTCTCGTCAATACATTGAAGATTTCTTCTTTTTTACATAATTGTGTTTAGGGTTGAAAAATCTAATTCTCATAAATATGACGTTGAAAATTGTTGTAAAAATTTCAAAGCTTTTAAAATTGGTACGCATTCTTCTTTTTAAAAAGAAGGTTTCAATAAACTACTTTTATGTTTAATCCTCAACCAACTTTATAACTTATAGACGGCGGCGTCTCATAATCTACAATGGAAATTTTTTTAACAATGAAAATCACATCGACTCTAAAGCCAACCATGGAAGTAAAGCTCCTACATTCTTTAGCGCATTGTCACTGTTTAGCACATTTTAAGTGAGTAGTTGAAGAAAAGCAATCAAGAAAGGTTAATTGGGTACTTACGTTAACGGTATCTTGGCGACAGACTTGGCGGTTTTTTAAGTGTCGCCAATCTAACGTCGCGATTCAAAACCGGTTGGCGCGTGTGCTCTTTATTAGCGCAACTGTCGCCAGGTACCGTTAATACGTAAGTACCGTTAATTGTTTATAATGAAAGCTAGCTTTGAATGGGAAAACTGACAATTCACATAAACATGAAGTTCAAAACTGTAATAAAATTTTCAAAGCTTTTTGAGATATTGGCATACATTCTTCTTTAAAGAAGTTTTCATTAATCCTTGGCAATCAGTGGATATAATTACTGTTCTTCTTCTTCAATTAATATTAAGTGATCAATTCTATGATTACTGACGGTGGAGATTCATAGGTTGCAATGGAAATTTTTAACATTGAAAATCACAGAAACGCTAAAAACTTCTAGTACCAACCGTGGAAACTACAGTTCCAGTTTCTCTGAAACATTTTTGGCACATTATCGCTGTTTGGCACTTTTTACATGAATAAAAAGAACAAAAAAAAAAAAAAAGCAAACAGAAAGATTAATTGTTTATAATGCAGAAAGTTGTTATTGAATTGAAATTGACAAGAAAAGAATAACTATATTTATTTTTATATCTGGACACATATTTCTCTGAAATATCACTTTGCGCACCCTTTGAGAACTACTGATCTAATGTATAAGATACATAGTATAGTCTTTTTTTACATTTGAAATCCTGAAATACATCTCAATCTATAATTATTTAATTTGGATAATATTACATTTAATAATAATATAATTTTTTAGCACTTTTTACGTGAAAAAAAAAAAAAAAAAAAAAAAAAAAAAAAAACAGAAAAGTTAGTTGCTTATAATGAAAGCTATCTTTGAACCAGAAACTGACAAGAAAAAGAGTAACTATATTTATCTTTATATCTAGACAGATATTTCTCTGGAATACCACAAGGCACACACCCTTTGAGAACTACTCGTCCAACTTAATAGAAGATACATAGTAGATAGAGGACACATAGAGTAATCTTTCTTCATGTAATAATTTGTTTCTGACTGCTGAGCTATGTCTTTTCTCACAATTCTATAAGTTGTAACATACAGGTAGAATACCTCTTGAAATACATCTCAGTTTACAATTATTTAATTTCGATAATGTTACATTTAGTTATATAATATTTCTGTTTAGCACTTTTATACGTGAAAAAGAAGAAAAGCAAACCAGAAAGGTTAGGTGGTTAATAATGGAAGCTGTCTTTTGAACAAGCAACTATATTTTTATATCTGACACATGTTTCTCTGAATACCATACTTCCTTTGAGAATAACTGTGTTATGTGGTTCAGTTTAGAACTGGTGGAACTTAGTTAAAGACTGGCAAGCGAGTCTTATCTCAAGGACGAAATTCTCTACGATAAATGAGATCAACATTGATCCATCTTTTGTACTTCCTTTGTAAGGAGCCAAAGGACTATTTTAAGACACAACATAATCTATTAAGTGTTCAATAGCTTTGAATTCATGATTCACCAAGGCGTGGCCAATTAAAGCGTTTGTTAGTGCTGATGCCATGGCTGAATCTAAGAAAAACTGGTTTAGAATTCTGCGCCTCTTAATTAATGTCATTCTTCAAGATAAGTAGAGTGGCGTGCTCTTCATTAATCTTTTTATCTAAGTTTGGCTGGCTCGGGAAAAAAAAAAAAACAGAAATTGTACACAGGATTTTCTAATAGGTATAAACGAAAACAATTATGCCACGCCCAACTGTAACAAAAATTATTACTAAAGTGCATTTAAATCTAGTGTTATAAATAATTCCAGTTCAGTTTCCACAAAATAGCCTTTTTAAATATATCGATAACTCTGTGTTCCATTTATGTATGTCATTAACAGTCTACCTGCCAAAAGGACTTTTAGGGGTAATACAGATTTGCGTGCCGTATTTCAAAGGATAAAACTCTTAAAAATTTCATTAACCAAACTGTAGATAGGAACTGTTTACACAAATTATAGCCATAGAATAAGGATGCACAGACTGCGATCTCCCAATGCTTTTGATGCTGCCTGTCGTATGCATAACCATTTAACTTTAGAAATATGGTTGGTAATTTTAAAAGATTCTATCGGGGATTAAGGTCTAGCTGGAGTTTAATGAAAAGTAATTATTTAAATATCAAATAAATATTTTATTTAGTGTTTTCTATTTCATTGAAGACTATAAAAGATCTATACTTTTGCCAATGTCGATCTTGCTTAGATCCTATCAACGTATTTTTATTTGCTAATATTTATGGCAAAAAAAAAAAAAAATTTTAACATTTTAAAATTGTGCTAATCAAAATGTAAATAATACATTAAAAAACGCAAGCTTATAAACTCATATCAACCCGTATTTGTCAGCATACAATTTTTAGAAGAAAATATTTTTAAAAAATCAGTAAAATCGTTTGACTGAACACTTTTAAGCTTGATTAATATCGAATCGATATATATATATATATAGAGAGAGAGAGAGAGATAAAGAGAATTTTGTTTGCTCCATGTTATCGGAATAAGTCGGTGGATGTGTTTTTAACTTGAATCAAGTTATCTAGCGAGCAGAAATAACAAAGTTTATAACATCTTGAGAGCACGCGTTGCTTGATTAAGCTATCCTCAGGATGTTATAATTTCTTTCTTTCGGGTTCTCTAATTTATATCTAATTTTACGGATTTCGACTGGATATCTCTTCCAGACTCTGTTATTGTACATTTTGTACAAATTTTTGCGTTCTTTTTTTTTCTGCCATTGCAGTTTTGCCGATCAACATTTTCATATTTATGTTTATTAAACGATTTTCAGTTTCGTTGCAGCAACTTATACGCATTTCGGATTTAGAAATTTTTTTTTTGTAAGATGTGGTTTTTGTGTGAGGCACCTCAGAATGTTTGTTTTGGAAATGCAATAATGATTTTGTTATACAATTTAAGTGTAGTTAATACCGATAGTAACTTTTGGCATGCAAAATGGTGGTGTTTCTAATTCACTCCCTGTTTGTTCTCCATTGGTTTTTGTGTTCCTACGTTGTGCTCGATATATATTTGTGTGTGTTTATGTGTGTTAGATGTTTTTTGGAATGTATTTCACCTTCACCTTATTTAATGTATTTCACCTTCACCTTACCTTCACCTTCACAAGTTTGCATTTGCATTCAATAGAATCTTTTTTTTTTTTCTCAAAGCAGTGACTGCAACCGGCACCATTAGCATATTCAAACCTGTGATCATCTTCACGCTAGTTGTTAATTTTACTGCCGAACCTTAATAACAACACTGGCTAATATGAACGTGACGCGGGATTTTGATTTTATATGAACTAAATAAACCAAATGTTATTACGGATTTATAGTTTATTCTTTTAACTACGTCCCCAATCTAAAACTGACGCCACCCATCTAGATGGTTGAAATAAAAGGAATAAAACGAAATTCGTTGAGAATTTTCCCGAAAATAGCGCCGAAAAGTCTAGTCACTCAGATGAAGGCGAGGCTCTCGCTCGAAATTATCCCCTTTTTCTCCCGCTTATAATAAATTAAGAATTTTTAAGATAAGAAAGGAGAATAAATTCTTTCTCTCCACAATAAAACGTAACAAAAAAATTATTAATTTTCCCCCAAAAAAAATAAATACAGAAAATAAAATAAAAAAATATGCATGCAATTAAAGAGGGAAGACTTTTTAAAGTAACTAAAATGTTTTTTGATAATAAATTAGAACTATGCGAAATTATTTTTTTAAAAAAAGTACAAAACGTATGAGACTAAAAATTGAATATTTATGCATCTTTATAAAGTAGCGTTATAAAAGCTACCATAGATTTTTTTTTTTAATAAGAGCTAATAATTGATAAAAGTGTTTAATTTTTTTGCTACAGACAAGAAATTTCATAAACTGATTAACAAAATTTAAGTATTCTCAAAATTTTAAGGAAGAGAAATTTTAATGGAAATTTTATTTAACTTAACATCTTGAGTTAAATTACTTAAAAAATTAGAAAATTTAAAACTAGTTTTCGAAGTGAAAGTCTGTCTTTTTTTTTTTTTTTTTTCCTTCTGTCTCAGACTATTGGGATAAAGCGAGCTACATGGTTTCTCATTATTTCTTTGACACTGAAGTTGCTAATGAATTTTTTACCCCTCTTAACTAGATTTAATGTTTGCTTTCTAGAGATTTCATAATTTTTTTAACAACTCTAACTGTGCATTTAATGTCAGACTATACTTATCATTAAAACGTCATTTTGATAATCTAATTTATTTCTATGGGAAAAAAAAATGAAAACTTCGTACAGATATTATGTTTGAATTTTTATAAAAATTCCTAATTATAATAGTCAGAATTTTCAGTTCATAACTTAGGAAATTTTTGATCAGTGCGGAAGCACTTATAAAATTTGCAAATTTGCACTTTTGCAAATTTGTTTGTAAGAGTAGGGGAACGTTGCTCTCACTTCAATTTGAAACGAACATCACCAGATATTACGCATGGAAATTTGCACCATCTTCTAAGTTTCCTCTTCTGTCAATTGAGAAACTTATATAACTTATATAACACTTATAAAATTTGCAAATTTGCACTTTTGCAAATTTGTTTGATTGAGAGGGAACGTTCTCACTTCAATTTGAAACGAACATCACCAGATATTACGCATGGAAATTTGCACCATCTTCAAGTTCATCTTCTGTCAATTGAGAAACTTTCAAGATGCTTGTGTTGCTTATCCAAAATATAAATTTTGGAACTTATTTCTTCGAAATGTGCTGATTGAGATCATAAACTCACCACTATTTGTTGCATCTGGGAAGTTCGTACCATCTTCATCAAATTCAATGAATGGATTTTCGGATTCGCCATGTTCATCCATAACGAAAACCATGGATGGAGCTCATGGCTTCGAAATGTGCTGATTTACATCTGAAACTCACCACCAGAGGCTGCATTTATGGGGGCAACGGGCGTACAGGTTATGGAGTTTATACTTCCCTCATTGAATTCACATAATGTATTTTTGGATTGATCGTGTTCATCTTTACATAAATCGTGAAATGTGCTGATTTAGATCACAAACTCACCACCAGAGGTTGCATCTGGGAGGTTCGTACCTTCTTCATTAAATTCAATGAATGGATTTTCGGATTTATCATGTTCATGCCTAACGTAAACCATAGAACTCATGGCTTCGAAATGGAATGATTTAGATCCAAAATTCAACTTCAGAGGTTGCATCTGGGACGTTCGTACCTTCTTGATAAAATTCTATGAATGGATTATCGGGTTGATTGTGTTTATCCTTGATGTAAACCATGGAATTCATGGCTTCAAAATGGTCTGATTTAGATCAGAAACTCACCACCAGAGGCTGCATTTATGGGGGCAACGGGCGTACAGGTTACGAAGTTCCAAGATGGTTTTAAGAACCACGAAAACCTCCACATCTTAAAATAGTTAACATATTAGCCCAAAAATTAAGTTGCTTAAATTATTGAATAAAAATATAAAATAAACACAATTAGAATTTAAGAAAGCATCTCTTGCTTGAGAACAATTAAAGCAAGAGATCGAAAAGCATTTATGGAGTTCGTACCTCCTTCATAGAATTCAATTAATGGAATTTCGTATTTATTTTGTTCATTCCGTCCGTAAACCATGGAACTCATGGCTTCGAAATAGGCTGATTTAAATCCAAAATTCACCACAGAAGCTGCATCCGGGAAGTTCCCATCTTCTTTCTCAAATATAATAAACGTACTTCCGGATTGGTCGAGTTCATACCTGATGTAAGTTCTAGAACTCCCGGCCTCGAAATATTTTGCTGTAAATAAAGAAACTCGCCACAAAGCTATTCCCGGTTTTAATTTTTGAATGCATAGAAAGAAAAGCTGTTGATAATAATAATGTTCCTTTTTTGAATTTATATTTATTGAACCAAAATATAGTGTATATATTTTTAGCTGATTTTTTATTTTTGACTCTTTCAAATTTTATGCCCCGTATTTTTTCCTAAAATATTTAATTCAGATTTCTTTTATAAGAAGTTAAACAACTAATGTAATATCTGATTACATACTGCATTTTAGGGTAAGAATGTGAGAAAATCCCTCACATAATACTTTGCAAAAAAGATGACGTTTTGTTTGGTGTAATAAAAAAATAGTACAAATATGTTAATGATTTTTATTCTATATTTTTGTGCAATTAATGATATAACCATTTAGACAGGATTAAAAGTCTTTCAACATTCTAGACAGTATTTCTATCCTGGTTTGTAAACGTAATAATAAACATAACTTTGTAAAAAATTACTTTTCTCCCAATTAATTTAACTATTAATAAACATAATACTGTATTTTATCACAATCATTCTTTTAACCATAATTGTTTATTTTGGCCAATTAATTTTCAAAATGTCTATAACAAAGTGAGTTTGAAGTTAGAATGGTTCTTTTTTTTAATGGAAATATATATATTTTGTTCAAATTTTCAACATTATAATATCAATTCAACTATTTATTAAAATTCTAATAACTTGATCATTTTTTTGAAACAATGGCAGTATGCATTTTGAATTAGTTGCTGTTGTTATCAAACTAAAAACGCCAAAAATTAATGTTCGAAATACAATACATACTACTTCTGTGTTCTTCAGTTTTTCAAAGTTGTTTATTACAGATGCAAAAAAAAAATTGCATAACTAATGACTGCAGTTAAAACCATTCCTACTGTCTGAAATCCTAACAAAAAATTTGTTATCAACTTGTTACATTTAACGTACATCATTCGGAAAAAAATTTTTTACAAACAGCAGCTGGCAAAAGTTTGCAATTTTCCCTTCATTTTCTGATTTCCCTTTTTCGTCTGTGTGCTTCAAATGATGGTCTTCATCTGTAAAAGTGAATTTGAATGGTTCTTCTTCCCCTTATCAATAGGATCGTCTGCGAGGCCTTTTTCTTATTTGATTTGTTTCTGTACTAAACCTTCAATTTTCTTCTTCTTCGGCTGCAGCTATGCTAACAATAAAAAAAGCCTCCCTGCATTTTGAATTCAGTGTTTCTCCCCTTCTTCGACAACTGATGCGTTTTTTGAAAAGTTTTCGGTCGAATTTCATTACGCTAAGTCGTTTTTAAACGCTATTTTCTCACGAGCTAGAGGAAAATAGTGATAGGGACCGATAAGAACTTTCGTTAACGTTTGCAGTGTCTGTGTTAACAAATATTTGATTTATTTTTGTGATAAATATCGATGCAAAATATAGTGGGTGTTATGTATGCAGTTTGTGTAACTTTATATAATCATTTACATCCACTTGTTACGTTAAAATCGAAATAAAGTTTATTGTTTATCCAATTCATTCCTTCAGATTTTGAAATAAAAACAATAAGCACAACTCATTCCTTCAGCTTTTAAAATAAAAACAATAAACTCAATTCAATCCTTCAGCTTTTGAAACAAAAACAATAAATTTGACTCATTCCTTCAGCTTATGAAACAAAAAACAATAAACATAAGTATTAAATACTGGGGCAAAAATGCAGTAAATATTTTGTGTTAGTTTAAGTCATTTAATGAAATCACTTATATTCGTTGTTTCGTTTAAATATTCTGAGCGGGGAAAAAAAAAAAAAAAAAAAAAAAAAAATTTAGTTTAACTCATTATATCTGCTAATGACATCAAAGAACAAATTGGAGAAAATAGTGATAGGGACCGATAAGAACTTTCGTTAACATTTGAGGTGTCTGTGTTAACAACTATTTGATTTATTTTTGTGATAAATATCGATGCAAAATATAGTGGGTGTTATGTAACTTTATATAATCATTTACATACACTTGTTACGCTAAAAACGAAATAAAGTTAATTGTTTATTCAACTCATTCCTACAGCTTTTGAAACAATAACAATAAACTCAACTCAATCCTTCAGCTTTTGACACAAAAACAATAAACACAGCTCATTCCTTCAGCTTTTGAAAAGAAAACAATAAAACATAAGTATTAAATACCGGTGTAAAATACAGCAAATATTTTGTGTTAATTTAAAACATTTGATGAAATCATTTATATTCATTGTTTCTTTTAAATACAACAAAATACAAAAAATAAAATAAATTATTTGATTAATTCATTCTGTCTCCTAATGATATCAAAAAACAAATTCCTTTCTTTATTTTGAATTTTTTCTCTCTTATCGGTATCATAAAAGCGAAATATGTAATTAACATCAAAATTAAATAATAAGCAGACAAATCATCTTACTTATTTAATCCATCTTTATCTTAGATTACATTCCTTTCTCTGAAACTAGATTTCTATAACAAATTAAATATAGATTTTGTTTATATTTATTCATATACGTATGCACTTATTATATTTTTTTATATTTATTTTCAGGCTAAAAATGAGCTCAGCAAATTGGCAAAAACATTTTTATTCTATTATTTAATCTTTAATTGTCTTAATAAAGACATTTGAAATGAAGAAATTAATTCAAATTAATTTTCTGAAACATTTAAACATTCTATAATCAAATATATTTGCTAAAATCTGTTTCTTTATTAAATGAAAACGTTCTTATACGAATATGCATTTTAGTTCAACAAAAGTAAAAAAAAAAAAATACGAATAAATTTAAATAAATGGAAATATTACATGTATATTAATGTTTTATTTGTTTTTATATATATTATGTCTTAATGCCTAATAAATGTGTATAAAAATGTTCTGAAAATGTTTTAATTATTATTTTTCTTGGGATAATGTTGTTGATGTTTAACGACAAGATAATATGTTATTTCATGCAACAGAAAATTTATCTTCTTAATATATAAAATAAATATTGCCACTTAATACATTCACTTGTCAAATTTATCTTCATTCATTTATTTTTTTTATCTCTGTGTTATTTTCTTTCTACGACGCTTGTGATTTTCTCTCTGTCAGACTTTCTAATTCACACCTTTCTTAATAAAACTCGCCTCCAAATTTTAATAGTTTCTTTTTCGAAATTGAGAGTTGAAAAAAAAGAAATAATATTTTTTTTCAAAATTTGTCAAAAGTATATATAGATAAGTTTATATATATATATAAAATTTAAAAAGTATCAATATATTTCAAAATGAACTTATTAGGAAAACGATACAAGCATGACTGATTTTTTTGGTGGATGACTGACATTTTTAGATAATTGATGATGATAATGATTGATATTTTTTTGGACAATTGGTGGTGATAAATGATTGATATATTTTGCATCAATGCTGATGATAATGACTGATATTTTTTTGGATAATAGATGAGATAATGACTGATTTTTTTGGATAATTGATAATGATAATGATTGATTTTCTTGGTAGTTTTGTGATAAACGATAGCAATCATATTTAGAAAAATTATTTCAAAATAAAATTAACGTTGGCAATTAAATAAAATTTCAACACCTTCAATGTTTTCTTGAGTGTGTTCTTTTTGCATATCTTTACTTATTTTCTATTCAAGCTTGTCATTTTTATTAATATTTTTCGATCGTTGATATTTAAGACCACTATTGTTGATATTTTAGACATATTAATTTCCTCGAATTAAGTCACTGTTCTTAATAATTTAAAAATAATTATCCTCTTTCAAATTTTAGAAAATCGACAAATATTAAAATTAAAGTTATTTCAGAGTTATTTTAAAGAGTTAACTAAAGAGTTTTTTTAGAAAAACTTTGTTCTCTTTAAAACATTTCTTCACTATTTTTTTTATCCGACAAATTGTAATGATGGTTGTTGAAAAAGTTGACGAATTTACTTTTTTTATGCAAATCAACGTTTTATGGTGATTAAATCATCCATCTATTTATAGAATGGCAAAATTTTAACATTTAATTCTATCTTTCAATTCCCGACTCTTAAATTAACCATAAACAAATTTGCGATGCTTAAACATGCTTATTTGCACTAGCCTGACCTAAACCAAATACAGTAGATCCTTATCAAACACATACCCCCTGTGGAACCACCACTCTCATGCTTCATCATAAAATATGACAGTTTAACGAGGGTCAGTTATATGTCACATCGCATCAACTCCAGTTTTCAAATTTGAAAAAAAAAAAATAACAATAAAAAGATAGAATTACGTAATAACCTCTCCACTTTTTCAGATAGCTAGAAAAGAAATCTATCCCGAAGAGAAGATTTAATCTCAGGGAAAAGCGGGAAAATCCTGAAACAGGGAAACTTTTATATGTCCACTTTTCCTCCAGATCTTCCCTTCGTCCCCCAATGACTCTTTTAGATAAGATATGACTGCGTATGAGTCTGCTAAATGTCCCACCAGCAACAAACCTAGTGCTTACAGCGTCGGAACGTAATATCTTTGCTGCGCAGTTGATAAAGGAATTCCCTGGAATGGCTTGAAATCTACGTGTAGGACCAAGAGTTAATTGGTAGACGAAATGAAATATACAAGGCTGGACTCTTTTAGTTTTCTTCTTTAATCAGAATTCAAAGAGAAAAAGCAGACTTAATAGAATTTTTAGCGAGGAGTTTTCTTGGTATGCTTCAGTGTTTTTATGCAAGATATTCCAAGATTTAGTATTTTATATTCCAAGATTCTGTATAGTAATTAATAATTGTTAGATTTCTGGAGGAAGTATATACTATAAAATTACGATACAGACGTTATTTTCTGATGATATTTATCTTATTTTTCTTCTTTAATCAGAATTCAAAAGAAAAGCGGACTTAATAGAATTTTTAGCGAGGAGTTTTCTTGGTATGCTTCATTGTTTTTATCGAGATATTCCAAGATTTAGTATTTTATATTCAAGATTCTGTATAGTAATTAATAATTGTTAGATTTCTGGAGGAAGTATATACTATAAAATTACGATATAAACGTTATTTTGATGATATTTATCTTATTTTTCTTCTTTAATCAGAATTCAAAAGAAAAGCGGACTTAATAGAATTTTAGCGAGTATATTTCTTGGTTATTATATTCTGTTATATTCAAAGATTTTCTATAATAATTAAATACTTTTTAATAATCATAGATTTATGGAGGAGGTATATATTGTAAAATTACGATATAAATGTTATTTCTGACGATATTTACCTTATTTTTCTTCTTTAATCAGAATTCAAAAGAAAAGCGGACTTAATAGAATTTTTAGCGAGGATTTTTCTTGGTATGTTTCAATGTTTTTATGCTGCTATATTCCAAAATTCTGTATAATAATTAAATACATTTTAATAATTGTTAGATTTATGGAGAAGGTATACATGGTAAATTTTAAAATACAAATATTATTTCTGATGATATTTATCTCATTTTTCTTCTTTAATCAGAATTCAAAAGAAAAGCAGACTTAATAGAATTTTTAGCGGGGATTTTTTCTTGGTATATCTCACTGCTTTTATGCTGTTATATTCCAAGACTCAGTATAATAATTAAATACTTTTTAATATTTGTTAGGAGGTATATGTTGTAAAATAACGATATAAATGTTATTTCTGATGATATTTTCAATGTGCTCTGAGTATGGTTTCCGTTATAAGTCTGATTAATAAATACTTCAGTGAGCAATAAATATCGCTCAACTATATATTTTCAAAATGCATTCAACAAAACAAAAATAATTCTTTTTCAAAAAAGAAAAAAAAAAAAAAAAAACCCCGCAATTATATATCTGATATTAATGTAAAAACGGCATAGAATATGTTGCATGCTTTTATATTGGTAATTTTTAACTGTGAATTAAAAATTAAAAAAAAAAAAAAAAGAACAATGAAAAAAATTGTAATCGGCTATGCCAATGTATAGGTTACCCATAAAATTTAGAATTTAATGTAAGAGAAAAAAAAAGAATAACAGCATTCTTAAAAAATAAAAATAAAAACTATAGAATTCTAAACGATTTTCATGTCTTGAAAAATTTCATTTTCCTTTGAAATAAAATTGTCTTTGCTTTCCCAGACTAAACAATTAAATAAAACAACTTTAATGACATTTAAATATAATTATAATTAATTACATTATATTTTTACGAATATAAAGCAGCTACAATAACAAAAAAAAAAAAATAATACACATATCCTAAAAATTTCCTGTGTATTAAAATTTTCTATCAGTAACTAAATCAAGTTTTGTTATTGCTGATGCATATATGCACTTAGTCAAATTTGCTATGACTAAATGTGTATAGACATCACTCTATCATCGAGAGAAGAATGAAAAGTATTGATACAAATTTCAATAACAAAATTTGATTTAGTTACTGATAGAAAATTTTAACACTATTAATTATTTTTATTATTCCGTAGGGATTATTTATTAATTAAATGTAGCAATAAAATATAATTGATAGTTATTAATTAAAATAAAATAAGCAGATCATTAAGGGTTACAACAAATTTGATTTTGCTTATGAATCATTAAAATGAAATGTTTGAATTTTTTTACTGCACAAATAATGCCATATATAAAAAATAAAAGGAGTGTTAAAAAACGGAACTAATTTCGTAAAGTCAATGTTTGCATTTGGATAAAAATTAAATGGAAAGAATTTAATTCAAAATTACTTAAACTACACAGTTACTCATAAAACAACTTTGTTTGCTTTTAAGAAATCATACATAAGCCACTAAATGATAATTGAATATTTTTATCAATAATCAAAAAATTATTTATCAGAAATTAGTTGAACTATGAATGTATATTGATTTCAATTTTTTTCTAAAGAAAATTGAAAAAATCGTAAAATATTGCACTAAATATATCTATACTTGAAATCGGTAAAATGAATTATCCGGAATTTGTAGGTCCATTTATTCCACATTAAATAATGTAATAATGTGGCATAATGTGGTTTTAGTATAGGAGGTCTCTGGTAACGCTGCATCTACTACATATCTAGCGTTCTAATGAAAAATATTGTACTAAAGATGTCTATACTTAAAATCAGTAAAACGACTTACTCGGAATTTGTGGGCCTGAATGGTCAGTGGCTAGCGCTCTGGCGTCGGTACCACAGGTTTCAGGTTCGAGTTCCAGCGGTGACATGGATGTTTGTAATGATTCGGAATCCACTTTAAGCCGTTGGTCCCGGTCTCATATGACTGTAGAGCATCACAGAGCAAAAGTTATACTTCTACCTACAGGTGCTCCTTCACAAAAGAAGCTGCTTCCTTCCCCTTCAACCATGAGTCCATACGGGTTCGTGGGCTTGGTCTAGATTAGATATCTATCAAGTGGGATAAATAACAACTCAGAATTTGTAGGTTTTGTTTGGCTTGCCCCTCTACAGCCATTTTGTGCATACTTTAGGCTTAGTAGACCGGGACCTGCAGTTTAACGTCGATTCGAAGAAAATTTCCCTAACAAACATCCATGTCATCGGCAGGATTCGAACCTGGAGCTTGTGGTACCAAACGCCAGAGGTCATCAGGTCATCAGAATTTATAGAGTAAGCATTTATTCCACATTATAGTGGCATAATGTGGTTGCAATATAGAAGGTCCCCGGTAACGCTGCATCTACTACATATCTAGCTTTCTAAAGGAAGAATATCTTCAGTTTGAAATGCGGATTTGAAATAAAATACTATAGTTAATTTATTTATCAAGAAATGTTAACTCGAAACAAAGATAACTTTAGCATAATTTCCTTTACTTTACTTATTTCGTAAGGTTGCAAATTAATTAAAACATTTTAAATTGTCTAAAATTAAATGTTATGGCACTTATAATTGTTTACAAAATATATGGAGAATCTATTTACATATTGTACTTAATGTTGGACAATTTCAAAGTAATTTTCTGGCTTCGTCCTTTTCGGCTAATCAAATATGTCCCGAGAGAGGAGCTTGAACAGTTTTCGAAATTCTATTCATTACGATATGTGTGTTGAAGGAAAGTTTGAAGATCAGGAAAGCAATCTTTCTCATTATTTTAACATATGAATTAATTTAAAGGTGGAACTTTCATCTTTTTCTGTTTTCGTTATCATATATTATTTTTTACAAATTGTTTTTCACTAAAAAAATTAAGTATTGAATATTAATTTATGTTTCATATTCATCATTTACTTTTCATAATCTTATGATGTATGATAAAAGTTTTAAATGATGTCTTTACTGTCATTATCGTATTTATCATCTTTTTTTTTACTATTTTTTTTTAACGTTGAACAGTTTTAGAAACACTAACAGTTAACGAGAGTTAAGAAAGCATTTCGTGTATTGCTAAAAACTTTTTACATCAATTTAAAAATAATAATTTCTTATTTAAACCAATAAATTAAGAAAAATTAAAGTTTTCATTACGAACCAAAAAAAATATTGATATTATTTACTATCTTATATTATTTAATATGTATCATTTTCTTTTTCAAAGAACTAGTCAAATGTAATAATACACCATGATTACTGACATATGATTACTGACATATAGATAAAAGAAAGAAAGAAAACATTATGTACTTAATTTTAAATTGTATAAAGCAAAGTTTTTTTTTTTTAGCTATGCTATAATTTTATCTCAAAGAAAACGTATTATTCAGTAAATCAAAATCAGATAAAAAACTGTCATAGAAAATGTTACATTATTAAAGATTTTGTAACTGAAAAATGAAATAAATAACGATTAAAACAGAATATTTATTGGCAGAAAGTTAGATTATTGGATGATAACTAGATGGCCACTTACAAATCAATACATAAATTCTTTCGTATATGTCATTATTCAAGAAAGATAGACATCTGAGAAAAACAGACATAGAAAACGTTATATGTGTTCACATTAGAGACTTCTTAACTGAAAATGAAATGAACGACAATAATACCGGATTACAGATAGTACGTGTACGTTATTTTTCTATTGAATAAAGTAAATTTTTTTCATTAATACTATAATTCTAGAAAGAAGAAAAATAAAGGTTTTTCAAAATCACTACTCAGTAAGTCCAAAATCAATTTAAAAACAGTGATAGAATATGCTATATTATTAGAGATTTTCTAACTGAAAATGAAATAAATAACAATTAAAACAATTTATTGGCAGAAAGCTAGATTATCGGATGATAACTAAATGACCCCCCTACAAACCATTACTTAAATTCTTTCGCATATTTCATTATTAAATCAAGTCCAAAATCTTTAAATATTAAATAAAAAAAAATTGTGCGTGTCTTCATATTGTAGATTTCTCAACTGAAAATGAAATGAACCCGGATTACTAGATAATACCGGATTACAGATAGTACGTGCACGTAAATTTTTTATCATTTATGTTATAATTCTAGACCTTCAAGAAATAATGTCTTTATTTCTGCATCACATACAAAAGAATATTTTAAAACTATAAATGATACCGGCAATACTTTCCTTAGTTATTAACATATTAAAAAGTACTCCTTAATTGAACGACACTGACTCTCAATGCTCGTTACAACACTGATTCGTTATTTACAATGGAGCATATTAAGGAAAAAGCGTTTTGTAGCATATATAATAACTAATATTTTTCTATTCCTTTCGTTTTCTCTGCCTTGAAATACTTCATTCTTCTACTTGGCAGTGAATGAACACATGTCTTTTGTTATCTACTATAATTGAGTGAAATTAACTCAAGCGTCTTCTTATAGAATTTAAATCAAAGCAATCTAATAACGAATTAATATGGAAAATAACTGAAATCAATAAGAAATACAAAAATTTCAATACAACAATGAAACAACAAAATAGAAATACAAACAGAAATTTTCAATTTTTCTATTTGTTTCGTCTTTCTCTACCTTGAAATATTTCATTTTTATTTGACAACATACCTTTTCTTATCTACTATAATTAAGTACAATTAACTCAATATTTTTCAATTCCTACTATTAGTTCACACTCTCCCCTATATATATCTTGTTCAAATTTTCAATTGTTAATAAAATACTTTTTATTCATCCAATCAAGTTCAAATAAATTTTTTTGAACTTATAGTGGATGACACTTGATATTAATACAGTTTTCACAAATTAATTCAATAGTTAAATTTAATTAATTAATTTTAGTTTTATTTAGATTTTAGTTGCATCTATCTACAATAGATGTCGCCAGATGTAAGGAAAATTTTAACTTAAAAAGTAGGAATTGACTTTAAAAATTTTTTTATATTACTTTTTCTTATAGAATTCAAATCAAAGCAATCTAATAATGAATTAATATGGAAAATAACTGAAATCAATAAGAAACACAAAACTTTTCAATACAAGCGGAAACAACAGTAGAACAGAAATTTCAATGTAACGAAAACAAATTTAAATAATAAACAAAACAAACAGAAATATAAATAATAAACAAAATAAAGATTTAACTAAACAATGAAAGGAAATAAGAAACAAACAACAATAAGGAATGCTTTTCCTTAAAAAAAAAAAAAACCTTCTTCCTTAAGAAAATTCCTTTAATTAAAACAATCTTGAAGGATTGAACTGTAATACATTAAATATACATCGCTTTTGAAGTTTGGAATGTTGAATTATTAACGCCTTAATTCAATTCATTAAAGTTTCATCTCGACATTACTTCTAAAAGTTTTGCGGAGTAAATATTTTGTAAGGGTTTTAAATTTGTACTTTGTTGTGTAAAAAAAGGAAAATTCGATAATAAAATAAAAAATTAAAAAAAAAATATGGGAAATTATCTCTATTATATTTATACTAAATGATTTTTTTTTTTTTTTTAAATATGTAAATCTTGAAGCAACTTCTAAAAATAACTTATTTAATCGATTCAAAAACTTATAAAACAGTGGTTCTTAAAATGCGAGATGTTAAGAAGGGCAACTTGAATTTCCTATAGATAAAAAAAAAAAAAAAAAAAAAAAAAAAATGTGGATAAGGTTTAGTTATTACAAGCCTTAAAATTATAGATAATTAGCCGTTCTTTGCTTGAGGCCGGTTGCTGAGTGACTAACTCCCTGGCTGTTGGTGCTGCAGGGTTGGAGTCCCGGCAGTGCCATGGATGTTTCTAGGTTGTGCCATGGTTCGGAATTCACTTTAAACCTAGATCGGTCTAATATGACTGTTGGGAGCAGGACTGGCAACCCTACAACGTAATAAATAGAAATCATCTCCTCTCTTAAAATCTGGCAGCAGACAGGCAGCCTTGATCCACCATGGGGCTGTTACGCCAATAAAGAAACAGTCTTTGTTTTTAAGGAATAATCAATTTTAAATCAAAAAACATTAAATCATCATTGGCGCAACAGCTCCATGGTGGGCCAAGGCCGTCTTCCTACTGGCAGATTTCGAGATGAAATGCTTTCCTTTTACGGGATCTGGTTGTCAGACCTATGCCTTGCCGTCATATTAGATCGGGGGCCACGGTTTAAAGGATCTGAACCACTCGGCCATCAGGTCTTTATTTCCTCACCACCATGCATTTATATAATACTTTCACCTTATTATTTATTTGGATATTTTTATACTTTTAAAATGCAAATTATTTTTACACTAAAAATCACAAATCAAACCAAATAGTTTTCAACAGCCTAGATAGAATTTTCGGATTAAACTCCATGAAACAATTTTTTTTTTTTTTTTTTTAAACAGGCCACCATTTCAATGACATTTTTTATTTTCAATTATTGTTTAATTAAGAAATATAGTTTGGCAGCCAGTTGTTAATACATTTCAATATAATTGATAAATTTTAACGAATAATGACAATCTGAATTTTTTTATTATAAAAATTTCCTAGTTTAAATAGTTCTAATATGAATTAAACTGAACAAGACAAATTACTATTATATTTACTGTTCTCATGCTAAGTGGGGTGTGTTATGGTCTAGGAATAAAACACATAGCACTAGTGGACTGTATAAAAAACACGTTCTCTTAATTCAAAAATCAAACTCACATGTCTCATTTATTTCGATTCCAAACTCACACTGGCTGGTGTTACATTCTTTCTCTCTCTCCAGCCAGCTCACCCCACCCAAACCCCACACAGACAGGGGTTGACTTCGCCTATGTCCGGTGAGCTATTTATCCATGAGGCAACAGGGTGAAAGAGTAAAAAATTTGATCATCACTGTCGTAATAGTTTATTTTAAGAACTGTTACCATAAATATGATATCCAATCTTCCTCAAGATTAAAAAATGTGCTGAGTTTACTGCTTTTGTACTTACTACAAATGTTATCAAATATATATGTATTATTAGAACCCACATGATTCTGAAAATCTACTCTGTTTCTCAAAAAAAGAATACGAATAATAATGATGACACCAAAGAATCTGACATTTTCTTTTTTTAATAAAAGATGGAAGTAATACAAGTTTCATTTGATACGATACATAATTAGACCTCCGACACCAACATTGACTTCTTTCTTGTTATCAAATATGTTAAAAACGTTTATTGGGTAATAATATCGTAATTGGAGTCTGCTAAAAGAAAGGTTGCGAAAGATAATCCATTGCTCGTTTCTTTCAAATGCCAATATGTTTTGTTCGGTTTCTACATCTATAAATAACTGCAGACTGCTTGCCAAATTAAGCCATAAAGTCATGATTGAATTATTTTTATAATTTGAGAATGGTTATAACTTCGGCAACATATTGCAAAAGTTTCTAACACAGCTACTTTCTTAGAGTTTCAGAATTCTTTTCTTTAAATGGTGAAATCAAAATAATAATAATAATGTATTCAGTTCATGTATTCACAAATTCATAGCATTTATCAAGTACTCCTTTAAATAATTAATTTCAGTAAGAGTTTTTACCATCACCACTAATAGAAACTTTCTTCGAACTGTTGTTGAACTATAGAATAGTTTCCTGGAATTTCAAATAGACTTTTCTTCAATTCCTAGAATTTCTGTCTCTGATTTCCACAGAAGAAAACATGTTTATAGTTCTAATATATAAGAATTAACTGGAACTAACTATGAAGGTACAAGACTAGGTATGGAATTTATCATCTATAGCAGCGGTTCTCAAACATTTCGAAGTTGAGGCGCATTTAAAATCCTATAATTAATTGAAAGATGTTTACATGCAAATTTCTGAGAAATATTTTGTAAATAAGTCAAATATTATAGAAAAAAAAAATGGCAGACATAGCTGTATAGGCTGATCTTCACTTCCAGTTCATGTGAAGACAAAGTTTAAAATTTCATTATATTTACTAGTAATCCGCGATTTTGCTTTCTTACGCTTAACTTTTGTTCATTTTCAGAATCTGAAGAAAATCTCCTTTTAGGTATATCACACTTTTTTGAGAAATCTGTCCACTTTAATACTTACAATAAGTAATATGCACAAGAATATTCATAGACGATTACTCGAAGATGGAGGGAGTCTGATAGACTGCAATGGTGTTTTTAACATTGAAATTCACGTATACACTGGCACTCCTATTATCTAACCATAGAAATTGCAGTTCCTAATTTCATGGGAGGTGCCTGATGGTCGAATGACTCTGCCGCTCGGTGCCACAGGTTTCAGGTTCGAGTTCCAGCTGTACCCTGGATGATTGGCCAATTGGTCTGGAATTCATATTAGAGCAAGATCTCTAACTAAAATGGCTGAGCAATACGTAAC